>SNQN01001092.1:2832-101539 GCA_008642245.1 Bassia scoparia
GGTGCGGATGATCATGGGTTCTATCTTGCATCTCCGAGTTTTCTCAGAAGTTGAAGATGTCGTCATCTTTCATGTTAGCTCTCTGTGAAGATATCCCCGTAATGTTTTTCCAGAACTGTTAGCACATATAATTATAGTATGATAAGAGCTGATAAGTAATACAGGACGACTTAAGGAGCTGAGTGGTTGTATTTCTCGTTCCTTTTAATTCCAATCGTCATCATATTGCACAGATACTAGAAGATTAAATATACAAAAGCAACAAGAGAAAACTTTAAGCCCTCCACATTATTTAAATAAGTTGTATGGGAGTACTGAGGTGTGTAAATAACTTAAGTTTGAACCATACATCTGAATGGATGCAAGCAAGACAAAGACGAGTGGGTTAATTGCCAACCTCATTAAATTTGTGTGTTCGTTCTAGTGTGACTATGCTTTACAATAGCCCGCTGCGAATATGCAATCTGGAACCAGTTCTTCTGCATTTCTCATACCATCTAATCTAGACGTTCATGTGCGTCGTGAAGCCATAACAACTCGAAAAAGACAGAAAAAAATCCGTCCAGGTGAAGGGACAAATATAACACTCATATCTTCCGAACCCCCCCGCGCGCGCCACATCCTCGCTATGTAGCCTTCGTAACACACCTGTGCAATACATGTCTATGTCGAGTTACGATCTAATGCAACTGAGAAACGGCATCTGATGCTGTACCTAGTATCTGTGAAATCACTATCACCACATTAATCACACTTAGGACCAATGAATCAATCTACAGTATGAATTTATTCACCTGTTCAAATTTGAGAAGGAAAAGACATCATTAGGATACTAGAACTTACAAATTCAATCACATGAACGTGTTTATAGAATGCGAAATCAACTAACAACATCATTCACCAGAACTAAATATCTTATTAAGAAAGTCAATATACTCTTCTTAAACGGACCATGCAGCTTGAGCAATCTTGTACAATCAGCCCAACTCCCACTTCAAAATAATATTATGGTAACTTCTTCCAATGCAATGGCGCGCGGCGAGATATGAAGGAAAATGACAGCATCTCAAAACAAAAATGAGCAATGCTGAATCATCAAATTGAGAACCCAAAGGGACATTGCATGAAATGATCTCCAAGCTTTGCTACAAAATCTCATATATTGATACTACATCAACAAAATCAGATTACTACTAATGTCACATGTCGATAGTAAGTTCTTGTAAGAATCAAATCCCCAACTCTGGTGGAAGTGCAGGAAAAGTAAACTTAAATTAGACGATTATGATTAGTAGGAGTGTCAAAAGAGATTGCATTGACTAAGAAAGCACCTGAAAGCCAGGCAGACACTATCGTGAGCTAATTCAAGTGAAAATGAGAGAGAGATCAGCTCGTTCTGAAGCTTTGGGAAACTCTAGCTTCGTCAATGTTCAAGAGTTAGTAAGGAATTCATTGTAAGGATCATCGTCGAGCATAGCCTAGATGTCAGGAAAGACATAATAAGTATGAGACCCAAATTAAATCTACATAGTATTGTCGCAACTATACACTCGAAAATTCGAATCTAGACAAAAAAATTGCTCTATAAATGAAGAAGATGTACAGACTGCTCCACATCTTTCACAAAAATTTAAGAAAGACTACAAATGAACTTACTGAGAAGCTGATACACAGAGAGAGTTGAATTACACTTAGTATCTTCTTTGTAATCACTCAATCTTTCTAAGAATCACTCATTAAATAAAAAGTCTTTCTTTCACCTCAAATTTCTCCGGCCAACAAGTGTAGTCCCTTTCAGTATACGCTCTTGATGATATATCCTTATGGATTAATCAGAGAGTAGAAAAGGTTCTCTTGTTAAACAGATCCATCATCCATAAACAAAATATAAATAGAGACTAGGGGTGGCAGTCTAAAGGATTTAGCCGAGGAGAAAAACGATGCATTAGACTGGCATGTGAAGGAAGACCTGACTACTAAGAAGCGGGCGTAGGTAGGGCACCGTTTGTTTTTGATAAAGCCAGAGGGTGGGAAAGCTTAGTGAAAAGAACGCCTGAAATAAGTATGTACAGCAACTACTAGAGTTGTTTAGACACGTAGTCTTGAAAAGAGGGGTTCATTGAGTAGAGAGGTATCGGTCAAAAAGCGGGACGAAGCTCAGTTTTGCATGCGATCTATATTATTATTGAGCGAAGGTTGATACTATGGCGTGAGTCTGTGATGAAAGTCTATCAATGAGAGTATATGATTCGGTTTGGCGACTTAGGATTGATGTAGAGTGATAGGCAAGTAGTAATGACTGAGAGCACTTCGATTATCTGACTCTAGCTCTCCACGTAAAAATTCAGACTCATATAGTGGTTAATGTAAGCGATATATTGTCTTATGATCTTTATACTTTCTCTTATAAAGATACTCTTTGTTATGCTTCTAATGTGAATGTAGTGGAATTTCAATTCATCGTCGTGTTTAAATAAGATCTTACGCTATCTGAGTATCATACTCCAAAACACTAATCCTCTAAGTGAGATGATCGTCATAGCTAAATTCTGCGACACTTCATTGTTCATCTTAAATCTGAAATCTTCGGAGTGACTCCCAAATATTCAGAGAGCCCACTACATAAGCTTACACGAGCAAGAGTCGTCAATTAGCATTCACAAAAAAAGATACCTATTGCTACCTCAAAAATGTATCTACTTACACTAAGCCCCATCTTATACATGATAACTTCACAAGTTACGTAAAATCTTATTTGAAGAGTTATAAACACCTTTTTATTTGTCGCTCATAGGTGTTGAGTCTATTGTCATAAAATCTAAAAAGGATAATCTTTTATAAAAACTATAAAAAAACTACTTACATACAATGAATCTAATATTATTATCGAATAATTTCTACTAAATCAAGTAACCGACATCTCTATGGTTATGGACATAACTTTAAGTCTTCGTTAATCTATTGTATTGCGTGCTTGAACTTCCGGAATCCAGCTTGCAAGTAGTTCCTTCATGAAAAATAAGCGTTACATCCTCACATATGATTACATGATAATTATTTATAATCTCTTAGCAATATCACAATATAATACCCACTAACGTTAAATGATAATACGAAATTATTACTAAATCCTAGTGGAAAATATATTGTTATAATAATCTAATAAGGTTTTTCTGTCCTCGCTAAAGGATCTCTACTAACAATTGATAAGCGCAGCGTTAATTGAAGACTAATAGAAACCGTGTAATCGCTATGACCTAACTTGTATGTCACTTGAAGGATACTCGATTTTGATTTACCCTCAGATCTTTACTAGGCATCCTAGCGCAAAGCATGATGATACCAACACCTAATCAAGCTAGAGGATAAACATAGAGTGAATCTACTCCTCAACGTTATCGACTTATTAGCCGGCTGTCCCCGCACTTGTATTCAAGAAGGCCACAGCCCCATAGAACAAAATCATAGGACAACTGGCAAATACTTTAGCGGCTGGTACATTTCTAACAATATAAAAATTACGCGTGGAAGCTGAACATCGGGCCGAGTCGGCCCGATTTTTCCCCAATACTTTTGGGCGGCTTGGTCTTCACTTTTTGCGCCTTTATAGTTAATGGTTAGTTGAGCGCGTCGCCATTACTCGATGATCTAAGGAAAAATAGCCCGTCCCAAGCGCACTCCATATATCTATCTATCATTAGTGCTCTTTGTATCCATCAAAAAGCCAATTTGTAATAGAGATACAGCTCGTATTCAAACTTCACTTTTTAGCAATTAGAATATGCTTTTAAGTTTAACTCTAAAGCCTTTATAATTACACAGGTACAGCGACTTTCCATTTCTAGCCCACTGATTCCATTCAAGACATACGCAGCCCACTACAATAAAGAGAACACACACTATTAACTTCAAAAAGGGGCTTTGTATAATTAAGCTTAAATTATGACCTCAGAATGAAATTCGACATGTCGAAGAAACAAGCGCACATGCGCAGTCTGAATATCTCACGGTAATACATCTGAGAATCCTAACAGAAGTTATGTCTCACACTACCTAAAAGACAAAATAGAATCTTCCTAGCATTCCCAAAGTCAGCTTATTATAAGATCACAAAGACTAAACAAACAGTATTAAACATAAAGCTGATTTCATCATGTCGTGACATTTTCAATAATGTGTCCATCTCTGTTATATTGGTGTGATTTACCATTGTACTAGCACCTAAATCAAAAAATATACCGTCTCTTAAAGTCCAAATTAACCGTTCATCTCGTCTATAGATAATAATAGTTGACTTACATTATACAATACACAATTACGATTCACGATCATACTGTTCTATTATCTAGTAGACTTTACACTTGAACGTGACGCTTATACAGATTTTACATCTTCTTTTATGTGATAAACATAAATATACAAATACAACGATTATATATAAAGTAAGTAATATAAAGTACATGGTGTGAATACTACAATGACAGGGTTTACAAACAGGTTATCTACATAAAACAGAAGAAAATATTACATGTGTCTGATATACTAGCATCAGTTCAGTAAAGATAAGACAACCACATCCATAATATTTAATAGCTGATTAATGTTCGATACTGTTAAGAATATTAAGAGACTGAATTCTCTAAGAGAGTAGAGCATTCTTCTCTGGGTTAGATTAACATAATCTCGAATATTTTCAACTTCTAAATATTATCTCTCATGATGCTTGCAAATTTTATAGGAATCATGTACTTCAAATCCGTAATCTTTTCCTCTATATGTTTCAAACCTTTTTAGAGTTTACCTTAATTTGTTGTCGAACAGCTAGGTTATTAAAACACTCTCTTGCTAACCTGTTAGATCAGCAAATCTCCTCTCGGATACACACACAACGTTACACAACACCCATGTTGTTGTAAGGGGTGTTCTAGTGCTATTATTAATCCGTAGAATCATGGACGCGATCCCACCGTTAGAAGGTAAGTCACTAATGATCAACCAAGCCCCCAAAAGAACAGTACAATCGTGCGTGAATAACTCCATCTGAGAGCTCTGGAGTTCCTCCAAAGTATAACTTTGCCGAAAAGCTCCTTCACACTACTTATCAGAAAAGAGTTAGTCTTCCATGTTGTCATAAGGCTCTTTGTTAATACCACCTGATCTAATCACATCACTGGTTAGTTGAAAATCATCCGTATTGAATATTTGTGCCTGCAACCATTACGGAGTTATTTGTGCAGCAAGAATCCCCACACACCTTGAGAAATTTCTCTCTAGCATAATGAGTTTGTGCGAGGATAAAAAAGTATAAAGAATTTTTGAGGATACAATACCTAATTTTACATGTGTCTACCGCCCAGGCGTTTTAAAACATAAAACCTAGCTCTCTTTTAGGTCACAAACTCATATTGAGCGTTAATAGACATGCCTAGTTTCGAAATTTTTTAGTGAATCTAGTACCCTTTCATGAATATACCGTCATACTTCTCACTCTACGCTATCCAAAAACACCAGGTTATGACACGGCTTCGCTGCTGACTAATGAGATTTTGTTAACCACACTCTCTTTATTCTTTCATTTATTTCCCTTATGTCATCTTTTCACCATTAGTTTCGCTCCTTTTTTTCCTACTACTTATGATGTTTCATTCTATTTCTTTTACACTACTTTTCAATAATATTGGGTGATAGAAGAAGCTTTCCATCTCCTTGTTTTTGAGCACACAACTCTCAATTTGAGGTACCTTCCAACACTTTTTTGAACAATTTCATCAATTCAAGTAATTGGTTCTCTCATCTCTATTCTCTTTTTATTTACTGTTATTATCATTTATCTTTCAATTTTAGTTATGTTATTCAATAGCTATGTGTGAGTAGTTCCAAATTTAAAGTAGATGAACCCTAATATGATTAAACTTTATAATTGAATTCTCAATTCCCAACCTATAATTTACAATTCTTTCAATCTAGATTGGTCTATTATCATTCTGTGATTTAGAAATAATTTGAATTGAAGGTGATTAGGTTCGCAACGAAAGTGGGTTCTTAATGTTTTAGAACTCTAAAATGAAGATAAAGCGAAACCATCACGAAAGTAGATGGTGAAATTTGTTAGGATTTTAGGATGTTGTGCTTAAAGTCCTACAATTGCTTGAATCCATGAAAAAGGTAGAAAAGCTTTGTTAAGGAAGCTTTGATTGATCGAAAAGAAATCGACTATAGTACTTTTAGGGCGCCTCCATCCTATGAATTGTGATTAATTAATCAAAGCGAAAGGGAATTGTTGTTGAATTAGTTCATATTAGTGGAACTTCCTTAACCTAGAATTGTTTTTTAATTATTAAAATTCTTCTCTTACTATTTAGTTTCAATTATTTTTCGGTCTTAGATAGTTCAACCTCACTTTCTTTGGTTACTTCTTGGTTTAATTGAAATCATTATAACCACTTTGAGACACTTAGTCTCTTGGATTCGACCCTACTGCCCGACACATAGTAGAAGAATAATTAGGTTATTTTGTTAGTGCGCAGACACGCCTTTCAGAGTCACTCTTATTTATATAATTTAAATTACGATTGTTTACATTGTGATTGAGGATTACACTATATATTGGATTGAAAAAAAAGGAAATCATATTATTATGATTGTCCCTCTTTATATGATTTGGATTTGATACGACATGAGAAATGAAGGTTTACGAAAAAAATGTGGGGTATTAAATGCAAAAGATGACTAAAATAAAGGTTAAAAGTAAAACAAGTGAAATTTGATAAATGAACATAACGAAAGATATACTACGAAGGGGATCAAATTGTTAAAAAAAAAAATAGCAATAAAATGTGCATTTTTTATTCTGAATGGTCAAGACTCACCTTGTTTTATTTTTTTAAAGATGGCTTGCTCTCACTTCTTGTTACCATCATCCAATCCTTTTAAGTTATTTATTAGTTATGCTACTCTCGTTTGTTCCTCAAATAATTAACATTATTTCATTGCGTATCCACTACATATAAGTGAAAAGAATTCTTGTTAGTTCGCTATTAATGAGACATAAATTAATATTTGATTATGATAATTTTGCACAAATATGCAACAAAGATACAAATGATTAAGTAAAAATATACGGAGTTACATTGAATAGCTTATGATACCTATATAACAACATACTTGACTCGAACTAAGATGGTTGCGACGACGACGAAAACATAAGTGTACCGTAAGATTAATCATCTGTCACCTTACCCATCATCCATCCTCGCTCGAATTAACGAACTCAAACTAAGATGGAAGCGATGATGGACAAAATGTTACAAGCGAAAATAAACATTTTTAGTAAAAGTATACAATTTGGGAGCAAGCTAAGATTATTGATATAATTCTCTCACGATCCAATTAGTAAAGAACTAAGTAAGGAAAGGCTAATAAGATGACAATCCAAATTAAATTCAAAGGATGCAGTTTCTGTAAACACGATTGACATATTGTCTCAACAAAACAAAGCATGCATTTGCCGCGTTCAAAACAGTGACAGATGACGCGCCACAAGCCACAGCTAACTCAGCGCCAATTCATGCCTTTTGTTTGCCTTAATCTTACTTTCCTAATTAAGTTTTGTCATTCTAATGACCTTTGTTTTAGCGAAACAATTTACATAAAGTGAGTCGAATTCAAATATAATTAGTACCAACCTAACTAATTAAAAGATGTGATTACTTTACTAAAGACAAAAATGATATCAAGTCCAATTATATCCATGAAAAAAAAAGTGGGAGTAAAGCTATCTTTTTATGAACAACTTCAAGACGATTGGTATTGAACACCGTAAGGCGAAACCGCGTTATTCATTCCACCGCCAACTCATCAACATGGAAAATGATATAGCGCCCTAATACATATTCTAATCACGTTTAACTAAGATAACCGGATAATAGTTCCAAAAAAAAAATGGACAAATATTGCTTTCATCAAAACTTATATATACATATATATATTATATATATATATAATAATAATATAATATATATATATATATATATATATTTTTCAATGAATTAATAGATTCATAATGAACAATTTTTGCTCCTGTAACTGATATACACAAAATCACCTTTTTAAACCATGTAAAATTCTTGTTGCTAGAATATCAAGGACTGTACTCGCACCATAACACCAATTTTGCAAACAAGTTGACGTTTTTTCTTATTTATTTTATGTCAAAACTCAACTATCCGAGATTGTATTACGGAAAAGAGTAGGTTATTTTTCTTTTAAAAAAAGTCTGTAGTTATTCATGGGCCATCTAAAATAGGACTGGGAACAATAACGACAGCTGATCTAAGGTTTTTAGGCCCAATTATTTACAGCCCAGAGAGCTAAGGCTATCCACAGCCCACAAACTGCTGTGTTTTTTGTAATCATTTATGTCCCGGATAATTTCATTGATAGGAATCAGGTGATTAAATAGACGGGCCGGTCGGCCAAACTTATATAAGAATTCTGCCCCCCCAAACTCACCTAAAAAACAAAGGCTTCATGATCAATACTGCTTTGTCGGTGAGCCGAGCTGATACAAAAGAGATATTCAAGTTGCACAAAAAATCTCACTACTCGACAGGTTGGACCGGAGCCGACGATCTGAACAATGTTAGATCATACCTCCGTAACTAATTTCTCTTCGTCTATCTTTTAGACAAAGTTTCAACGAATTTGTTGTCTTACCGTTAATCAGCGTGTTCCTTCTGATTGGGTACCTATTACCTGTCACTTGACAGTTGTGTCAAAAGACATTCCGCAAGGGCACGTCCAGATCTTGAACATAATTTCTCAAAACCTTCCGGAGCAAGTGTGACGAGTTCTTACTTGTGGAGTATTTCTACGGGGTTCACACTCATTGCACTACTCAACAATAATTTCATCATACCTTCGATATTCGTTTGTAGAAAAAAATAAGGCAGGTTGCGTAACTCCGCAATTAGAGAAATCGCCACTCGCGTAAAATAAGAGAATAATTATGGAGACTTACGTCTTACAGAATCTATGTAACGACAAAGCAAACTGGGATTCTATCGGAGATTGAACACTTAGAAGTTGGTTTTGAGACCCTTAACCCCGAGAAGACTCTTCTAACCACAGGCCAGATCAGAGTGATATTCCTGTTCAGTCCATAATTCTCAGATGGATGAGCCATCGAAGCATCTGAAAAATTTTGGATATGGCTTGGGGGGAAATATATGTTGGGACGCTTGTCGATTTTGACTATAGACGCGGAACAAGTGTGTATATTTAGGCATTGCGCCATTCCATTTTCTGGTGGAGTGAGTGAGAAATTGCTCCTATCTCATCGTTTAGCAATTGTCTTACAATACGGGCTCGTCTTGCACACTCCCCAAGTTGCCAGATCAGTTTAACTAGTAAAATTTAAGTACTAAGTTTTAACCACCAACTCAACAATGAACTAATACATGATGTATTTAGCCTATCTTCAAGTAAAAATATTCTGCAAAACTGTATTATTTGCATTAACAACTAAAATTCGGTGAATTCAAATGACAGTTCCATAGTCCTTAACGCTGAGTTTTTTTCCGGCGAGACTTTTTTACTCGAACTGACGGCGTCTGCAAGTCTCATAACTTCTCCGAGATCTTGCTTAACTCTGTTTTAATAAAGATTCCTACACTTCTTTGCTGTCGCATACTATCCTAGTCCGTCTGCTTTACATTTTCCACATCGCCTGGAGAGAACACGTCTCATACTCGTTCCACTTTCTAAGGTGTCTTGGGCTCCTTCGTGTTCACACTTCAAATACACAGAAGTTCTGCTTTGCTACAAACATTGCTCAAATTCTATCAAGTGGTACGAAAATTCGGGAATAAAATTATTACAGTAACATTAGTGGATAATCTATCCGGATTTCGCAATTCATGCGGGACTACCTGCTATACTACACACAATTTTTCCCCTCAACACTCCATGCTACTTACAATAGGTCTTAGAAGACTTTCCATGAGTTTTTATCCTAATAAATTAGAAGTACGGGAGTTACATGAATTTTTTCAAACTTGTCATGTGAAACAATGTTTGTTTTTTTGACAAAGGGGAAAAGTTAAGAGATCAGCTAGTGGCTGAGGTCCTAACCAAATTGATTATAATCAGTTCAACAGTAACATTACAAACATACCTAGCCGATAGCTATTACAATCCACCAAACATTAAAACATTAAGTTTATTTGGGAAAGCGAAGAAGATCTGCGTCATGTGAAACAATGAAGGAGCTTAATAGTTATAGAATGTAAACATTATTCTTGGCCTTCAATAAATTACTTGTAAACTAAGAAGGAATTAAATGATTCACTGTACATTTATACATTACATCTTGTATAGTGATACTAGCATTTTCATTTTGACCGTTGCTTCCAGTGCTTATATGATTTGTTACAACTTACAACTTTACAAGGACTGCAGAAACCATATATTTTTTGACTTAAAAGAATAAGGATTTCATTATAAAGAAATAGTGAAAAAGACTTTTACAATTAATGTAAAACAAAAAAATAACAAAAATTCCAATAAAAATACCAAAATACCTTAGAATAGTTTACATTGCCAGATTCTATTTTAAAATAATCTTAAAAAAATGCTTCATTCCGAAGCAATACAATCCTGAGTTCGTTTTGATTCAGCATAAATGTTCGTTGATGTGTAGTTTGTTTGGTGAACATATTTTTGTGACTTCTGAATTTTTTCGAGAGAATTGTGAAACCCAATAAGATAATCTGACCTCCATAAGGGAAGACAAGAAATTGGACACCTCACAATCAAAACTCCGTCATGGTCTCTAGATTGAAGCCCATAAACTACTAATCTTATGGAAAGCTCCGATCAAGAGTATTGTCTGAGAAGGAAATAAGAAATGCCAATCTATTCATTTAACAGAAACAATAAAAATAGAGCTAGCCTTACGAAGAAATAGTTTTCATAGTACTAACTAAAATACGACATTCTCCAAATTAAATCAATTATTATTTAAACATTGTGAATGTGTTAGTTAAGAATTATTTTCTATTTTAAGTTAGAAAGAAATAATGACACTAGCTATCTGAGTAATTCAGATGATAGAATGCTATAGCAATGGAAGTAGAGACTTATTAAGACTGGAAGAATTGGGGCTGGTGTCGCATCTGAATGCACATGTACCCTATATTAAAAAATAAGTATTGATCTGGGTCTCTAGGGCCCAAGATCGGACAATCTTGAAGCAACATTTATCTGATTTTAGAAGTATGAAGTTTTTTCTTAAGCAGACGAATAAGTAAAGGAGAAGGAAAGTCTGTATCATCGGGTGCTATGAAAAATAATCCTTTCTACAACAACATATAAAAAAAACCATATCAATTAATCATATATTATAGAGAACCAAGTTTAGGTGCAAGTCATTTTTATGGTGATCGAGGAGTTATTTTTATATTAGATATCTTTATCTCATTTTTTTGATAAGATATAAGATTATTCAATAAGGTAATAAGCTATAGAGTATATAAGTTTAATTAAATACATAGGAATAACAAAATATTATCTAATTTAGATGGAAATACTACAGGGTTCAGCGAAATCCACCAAGAAATAATCCCACTATTTGTCAGTCTCTTAATCTCTTAGTACGAAAAAGTATTATATGAAGTGAATAAAAAATAATTATCAGGAGTAAATAGAATTGTAACTACTGGCATTCGATCCATATTTGGTGATGATGAACACATGAGGACCCGTCCCAGAAAAAAAATTTACGAAAAAACGAAAAGTAATAATATATCGTCAACAAAGATGATGGAATAAGGTCTCAGATCAATTGAGACACATAATGTGCAAGTAATGTAGAATAAGACCGTTAGTTGTCCTGATATTGTTATCATGCATGCGGATCAAACACACATCTTGTAATACATAGACAGAATCATGTGATCAACATACTGAACAAAAAATGATGATCAGAGTCGATATGTTGACCAACGTTAGATAGGCTAGTCAGGATAAATCCTAATTCGATCATCAGTAGTGTGCTGACCGATGCGCATCCATTCTCTGCCATATCACCGAGTCTTGACTCCATATGGACTATATATCTCATCGATAACGACGTCTCACGGAGAGAGATTCCTACACCTACTACTTTTTTTGCAGCAGAAGAAAGACAATACAGTCAACCTGACTACATACAAATGTCGAGTTTAGTCATTGGGAGATCTTGAACAACAATTTTACTCTCCAATGATTACTTTCGGGTGAAAAACATCAGAGAAACAGATGGAACACAGACAGACGCATCTAAATCCATCATCACACACGAAGTACAATACAGACTCATCATGCTGTTCAGATCCGTACAGCCTAATTATTTGTATCGGTTCGACAAAGAGATCAATCAAACTATATTGACTAGTCGAATTACAAGAAGGAGTTCTAGATGTTTGATAGTTAAAATAAACATATTATGTTGAGACATCGTGGGTGTGACAAAAACAAGAACATATCTCTTAGTTAGAAATGCTAAAGAATCTTATATGTACTATGGCGTATATAAGGATGCATCGTTATCTTAAAGGTCCTCATTTGGCAGCACAATCACCCAATATCAGATTACCACAAAGACTAGAAGCTCCAAATTAGTGATTAAAAACTGTATGCAGCGTTAGCGATCAAGGATGACGTGTATATCTCAAATACCTCACGTGCCACATAAAATAGTGTGAAGACAGAGAGCTAGTGAGTGTATTAGTTTACCCTAGAACTACATAGTATGCGGTGTATTATCAATCTTAACCTAACTTCTGCCCTTATGCGCTGGTCTTAAAAGTTTTGGACCGTTCATGGAATTTATTATTGACGTTAATTTAATGCTAGAAACCACTAGGTGTGCCGAAACAACATAACTCGTGTTAGTCAAATATTAAATTTCCAACAGGTCAGTGAGAGTGTGTCTCGAAATTCAAGGGGTCCGAACTGACATACATACCTCCTATCAGAACAATATACTTACATCGTCATATACGCGAGTCATGAAAGAGTTACATACTAACATCGTGACTATGCCATTCAATACTTAATGCCAAATGCCAAGCTAACAATTTCATGTAAGAGCGAATTGGAACGAGAAAAAGAAAGAGAAAAGACTTTCGACGTATGGCTTAATGATGTCATTTAGAGTGTATCAATGTCTCGACAAATCGAGTGAAGAAGATCTAAGAGACGATGTTCAAACGATAGTTCGAGCTGGACACAAATCTAAGCTTAAGTAGAATCAACTGACTTTGACACCACCTAATTTTGATGTAAGTATGAAGACTGATATGGTACACTGATCTTGATACTCTATGGATATCTGAACTAAGCATCCCCAAGGTTTGTTTATAGTAGAATTGGCGTGTTTGATCCATATGTAAAGAATGTCCACTCCTGTTTTAACATCAGTCTATTATTCTCAAGTATGGAAACATAGTCAGATACTTCCTGCAAAACAATTATGGTCTGTCGTCTTCCTTCGCCTTAAATCGCATCGTGGGTACTGATTAAGACGGCATGGTCTTCTAAGTCATCTGTCATTTCTTGTCTTGACTATATGGACCAAATATACCTCAGAAGCGTCGCAAAAAGGTGTTGTACGGAGTACTCGTCTGTAAGCGCCACGGACTGCGTCTATAATATTCTCGGATACGCGCATCTTTTACGATCATTTTTCATACACATTTTGCAATACACGCTTATATCGCAGAATCGCAAAGAGTTATTATGTGTCCATGTCATTATAATTCCTCTGCAGTACCGGCAGCGTCTACAAGCGCTTGTGAGAGCTACCCCCTCGCTCTGTTGAGGGTTTTGCTTAGCCACGCATAGGGGAAAAATGCGTGGTGCGAAATCTAACTAGCATCTTCTAGGACCCCGTCGTGACAGGGCTCCCCGTCGGCCGTGGTCGCCCTCGTTAAAATCCTATCACGTCTGGCAATCGTTCCGCTTATTCACCTTGCAGGAAATCAGATGCCGACACCTCTAATCGATATTTCTGTTTTTAGGCGGGTGATTTAATTCAACTTGGGTGTGCGACAGAGCGGCTCCCCTACATGGAGGAAAGCACACGTCACTTGCCTCTGCTCTCGGAACCAATGCGCGAGCGCCTCATTAGAAATTAAGTTCGTTCGCGCAAATGGACATGACGGGATCAAATTTCGTGCTACTGTGAAATAGTGTGCGTCTACGTTTCCAGATTAAGCTACCGCATCGTTTCATGTTACCTTGTGAGGCGAAAGTATTTACAGAATCTTCGGTCATTCCCGTGTCAAGTCTTCGCGTCACTCAAACTCTTCCGGTTTCCCGGGTGGATAAATGGAAAGCTAGAGCAAATTTGACAAGGCTTCAAGTCGTTGTGCTAGTGTCGACGAACTGCGTATTCGTACAACGTAACGCACCAGATATGGGCTTTTTCTGACGGAACCACGTCGTCGTAGTGGTGGTCTGGCATCGCCCACACCTAGGAGACATATTAGCATTGAAAACAGTCTCATGGCCTTGATTACCCGTGACGACCTAAGCTGCCGTGAGTCATGTGGTTGTGGACTAAATGAGTCACAACATTTTGTAAAGTGATCGTCGGAATTAGACAAAACTGTTGGCACCCGGTATAAGAAATCAACGTCTTGTTGTTGCTAACACCGTAAACCGTTGAGTGTACAAGAATGAGATCGGGCTCTAGATAGTGAACGAAATGCTTCAGCGCATAGTCCTAAGCTTCCCCGAGAGTCCCCTCCAAAGGCGTGCTCCTTGCCTAGCGCGACGAGCTTCTCGAAACCGAGTAAGGTTGCACGGCACAGCGGTTTTGTGGACGGGTGCTATGTTGTGGTGACCGTTCGGCTATGCAAGACGAGTGAATTGTCTCGTCGGAATTACTTAATAAGTGTTCACCTTCGAAGGATGAGGAGATTATTAGCAAGAGGGTACTGAATAGGATGGGGGAAATGAAGCAATGAGCAGAGTAGAAATAATAAGAAATGAATGCATGGTGAGGTTTAGTGAAGTAAAACATATAACTAATAATAAGTTAGAAAAATCTGCTGATGGACTATGAGCTGTCCTTGAGATATCAAGTTAATCACTTGACGACTATATGCAGACAAGACGAAGACACTATAATAATAGACTATAAAGTGATGAGAAGACCATAAGAAAAGTAGTGATATTCTTAAACTTGCTTCTGTACAGAAAAAATGTAAGGCATGTTAAAGGTCCCTTCAAGCAAGTATGACGCTCAAATAATAGTCGTACAATTGATATTAGGTGGTATTGCAGTTTGTACGTTTACTAGATACGATGCAAACATATCGAGCGTTAATCTCGAGACCTTAAATTTTATGAAGAAGCTCTTTCATACTGGGATCATCATATCGACATGATCTTACTACTGACTCTTCTTGGATATGTAAGTGATCAATAGCTAATTGAAAATATGAGTAACATGAACTTCAAACCACTTTTCAATGTATTTTATGGCAATGGATTTACTTAAAAACAGCATTATAAATAGTGAATCTTCTATGATATTTGAGTTCGTTAATATATCCGTCATTCAATTATCCATATTTTTGTAATTTACTAATGTACTAAACCGACATTTTCGACTATAAAATAAGGATCCGTAGTACTCTCGGATCTTGAAATAAATTAGATAATAAGGTACAATAAACTACATAATACAATTGGACCTAAAGTAGAACTTCTAGACAAAGCAACGAAAAACGTCAAAACCGATATGATGACAGTTGCCCCGCAAGGACGAGTAACGAAAAACTGGCTTGTAAGCCCCATCTATACAAGACATAAAATTTAAATATCATTTAACATACTGGTTGACATGAGTTTACGAGAAACTGCAAATTAACGTGACAACAAGTTTAAAATAATTTGAACAATTGAAAAAACATGAAATTTATATAATCGTCTATTCTATAAAAATGAAACTTGTAGTATTAAGGTTTAGTCTAGACATCCCTTGTTCCTTTGAATTAATGACAACGTCTTTTGTAAAAATCCTAAGTTGAACATAGTTGAGAAATGATATACTTACACTAAAGAGACATTCTGGTCTGAAAATGCTGAACTAAAGCTCTCAAAAAATAGTCACAGGGTGCCCAAAGAGCTATAAGTTAATTAAATGTTTTTACAATCTTGTCAGCCAGAAAACATCCTGAACGTGTACAAGGTAGTAAGCGAAACAAGACATTTTTTAGTCTTAAAAAGCTAACGACTTGAGAAACTTTTATTTGTCACAACGTTAATTGCTTCCTGCACTATGGATAAAGGACAAGAATTACACTTTTTCAGAGTTTGCAGTGGTTGTCTTTCAGAAATCTGCACAAAGAGACAACCTATCACCAACGTGTGTTGTTATTAGCATCATCAATCACTTAAGTTTCACAATGTGCATGACTTTTACACTTTGTTAACTCACCGCTCCATTTTACAGAACACTGTAATATAGAAAAATACCATACATCATTATTCTTGCTCATGAGTTGACAATGCCATAAGTCCTAAGACAAGTTGAGTGAGTGGCGATGATACTAGAATATGTCATTATTAGAGTGATAGAAACTATATATGTCAATTCTATATTGTACCTGTAGAACAGGCAGACACCAAAGGACACCCTCATCAGATCTAAATATCGATCAGTGGTGGAGATCAGATTCTATGTCTGCGGTTTACGTACGAAAAAACTAGGTACTTCGTTAACCGTATTAATCAAATCATTGTATTATAGTACTGGAACTGAGACTAACTGAACTGAAATGACCACAAATGAAAATAAACTGAATTAAAGTCCTTCAATCAACTGTTAACTGACATGTAACTGAACTGAAACTGAACTGAAACTGAAACCGAAACCAAATTGAACCGAAATTAACTGTCTTTAAGAAAACCAAACGGAACTGTAACTGAATTGAATTACTGAAATCAAGAAACTGATTTAAATAACTGTAATTGAACCTTGAACTCTTTTAAACTAACTAAATTTGTTAAACTTAATAATTCATACTATGAAATTGATTGAATATGATAAATTGAATTTCAATTACTTCGTAATAATTGCAAGTATATTCAATTAAAATGACTAATCTTAAATAACTTATTAAATTTAAGCAAAGCCGAGCTAGAGTTCATTAAACTTTTGTAGCCAAGCCTGGCTAAAAAGCTTATTTTGACTCACTATTAAATAGCTCAAATTAGAACCAACAAATAAATTGTGATGACTCTACAAACTTTATCCCTTTTATAAAGCCTTGTAAACCAATGCTTTTTTTCATTTTTCATGTGGAACTTTACTCTTTTTCTATTGGTATTTAAAAAGAAGAGTTTACACTTAGCCCATGATTCAAGTCCAATACAAGGAAAATGGCAAAAAGGACATAGGGCCATAAAATATAATCAACAGTTAAAAGGGTTGTTTTATAATTAACTGCCCTTTCTCCTTTACTTCTAGTCGATGTGAATCTTAATTTGTGATAAAATGTTTTAGTGTAAGCTTTAACAAAATAAGTAAAATGGAAAAGACATAGCCATCGAAATAGAAATCAAAGTAAAGGGTTCTGATGTGGTTTTCCTATAAGGCATTAGATTTGAAGAGTGGTTAAGAATTTACATATTGTACAATTAACAATAATGCATATTGTTTTTCGCAACTTTGTCCTAAGATCATATAAATCAGTCTGACGATTGTTCATTATAATCATAATTCCAACGTATAATGTTTTAAACTATTAATGGTTTGAATTAATTACAATATATCCATATAACAATCTACTTAGTTTCTTATAAATTAGAATCGAACTTCGTTACCAATGTTAGTTAGTTCATTAGTCTAGATTAAGCTAAATGGCAAATTTGTACTGACTGTTTGAATCATATCAACTTGATAATTATACTATGCCGGACTTTATTGTTATCAACGTTTAGCATCATTTCATTTGATAATTGATTTACTTCGTATATTAAACTTATTACGGAATATATAGGTTTTATGTATTAATAGTTTGATCAAATACGAATATAAATTTGATCTAATCGTATAACGATTTGTATTGACGTTGATCACCACTTTATGTTAATTAACTTATATTTGAACTATATTATTCACTATTGATCATCATCCTTTCATTCAATTGAACTATAATTATTCAACTGAATGCAACTGATTCAAACCGAAAAAAACTATTTACTGAAAATTTGATAATACTTAATAACTGAGTGAACTGAAACCCATATGGGTTGAATCGAAAATCAACTGAACTGAACCGAACTGTAACTGAAAAGCAAATCAACTGGTTGGTTTGAAACTGTATCCGTTAAAGTTATAACTGAAACAATTTCAAGCTAAGGAAAAAAACTGAAAAACTGAACTGTTTGGTTTGAACCATAACGAACTGGTTTAACTGAAGTCCCTCCTCTTACCCTCAGCTTGTACAGTAAAGGTAAAGGAGACTTAGAAATCCATCTGGTGCTGATAAGGTTCCGTATTCACCGGTTTCCTGATTACAACTACGTTAACGTTTGACGTTAAACAAGATTATTTTATTATATTACATATATTTGTTACGTGAATCGTTTTTTTCTTTCCACAAGTCACGTTCCATTAATAACACAACATCAATATCATTCAAACCCACAAAATAATTCATACAAACATAAAAGACAAAATGAAATTGAAATTAATTTAAAATAAAATATCTCTATTAGCAATTATTTTAAAATGAAATTGCAATTCATTTCTACAACTACGTACTTACCAAAGTGGTGGTCAATCTAACGATGCCGGAAAAGGGACAGTAAACACTCACGGGGGAAAGACGCCTGAAAAAAACAGCAAAAATGGTCGCCGGAAAAACTCACCGGAATATCAGTTTATGTTAATACAAAAATAATACAGTTTGCAATTTTACTAAACTAATACAATTAGCAATTTTATTAAAGTAATAATACAATTGATATTAGAATTGGAGGGAAACTATATTTGATGCAAAATGGAGGGAAATTTTCCCCCAAAACACTAAAACTTTCCCTCCAAAACATAAGCAAATTCCCCCAAAACAAAAATTTCAGCTTAGCTCTCATTGGTTGAAGGCATTTGTGTAAGTGGGGTAAGGTTACACTAAGTGTAACCGTACCATCTCTCCCCTTTTACCCTTATAAAGTTGTATTAACTCTTTAATTCTTTTAATGTAGATTTATCACCACAACATTCTCATTTAATTTCAGTGTAGGCCGGACAACACTTATATGTCAATTGTTTATGGGATTATGGGTTTAACACTCTCCCGTGTGACTTGTACATAATTTCGCTCAAATCAATCAAACTCAAGCCAAGCTATGATACCAAGTCAAACTAACGAGTCTAGGTCGCGCTCATCACCAAGAGGAGGGAAGGTTCATTTTATAAGACCAAGGAGGTTCCACAAACTTTGATGGTAAAATTGTAAAGCAAAGGAAGTAAAATGCGGGAGAATGTTGTGCAGTACTTTATTGTTGCCTTCATCCCCAAATCATACTCTAGTGCAAAACATAAAATGGAGTTATCATTCCCATTTGTAATAGGCATAATAAATGGGTTCCATGAGCTCCCCAAAACAAAAGGGTAATTAACAACTTCTTTTCTCGATTCGAAAACTAATTCACTAAGGTGAATATATTCACATTATGCTCAATACATATATTACTTCGTATTCAACATCTTATGCCCCGCATTTGTAGGCCTTGAAGGTCTCCTCCTCAAACCTAATCTCCAAGCCTACAACGAGGAAAATTCATTATTCAATGAAAACAAAACAGAAAAATGCATGTTTCGGCAGAAAACACGAGCTTTTAAAATGACTCGAACAGATTACACTTTGATCTAACTCAACGACACTTTTTTTTTAACCCGACCTGATTTTGTCCAAAATCAAAATTAATTAATTGAAAAATGGAAAATTTTAAAGTAAATTGTAACAAAAAGAACCAAACAAAACTACTGTTTGGTTAAAACTAACATAAATAGCTATGGACCCTATGGACTATGCATGGTTTATTAAAAAATTGAAAGTGAATTAATTAGCAAAGTTAGATTTATTTAATCTCTTTTTGTTTTTTCCTCATGCAAAACAGGCCTATTCATTGACAAACTAGGCGATTTAGGGTGTCCTTATTAGCTACTCGTAATCAATTATGAATCCCCTTACTAAAGAATAATTATTTATGCAAAGAAAATCATGTTTCATTTGTCCTAATCAATTAACAATTCATTATGATCCATAAATCGTGGTATGTTGAATAGGATCCCAAATTGGGTGATATGCGTTAGTTTCCCGTATTATTATTATTGCTCTTCTCACGAAATTTCAGTAATCATGCACTGCTTGTTATGCCTACCCCATCATTTCACTACTACATTAAAACACTAATGCAACACTCAAATGCAACAACTTTAGATAATGCAACACTCAAATGCAACGTTTTTTTAATAATGCAACACTATTTTGCAACAAAATGGATCAAATGCAACATGTATCTGCAACGATTGAAATAAACCGTTGCATTAGGTAGTGTAATGCAACAGTTTTTGTTCTAATGCAACAACATTCTATTAACCGTTGCATTAGGTAGTGTAATGCAACACCTCAAAAACACCCCTAATGCTACACCTCAAAACAACCCTAATGCAACACTACTTTAAAATGGAATAAATGAATACACATTTCGTTGCATTAGGTAAGTGTAATGAAATTTTAGAAGTCGTTCTGCATTAGAGTATGGGCGCTCAGTTTCCCTCCAACTTTTCACTAAATTGAAACCCTAACTGACAAACACAAATACTCGTATTTCTTAAATCAGAAAAAAATCATTTCTTCAGCCAAAACTCTCAAAACCTGACAAACACCCAAAAAACACCCTCTTCAATCAAAATCCCCTATTTCGATCAAACCGTCTTTCGATCAAAACCCTCTTTCGATCATTGAGATATATAGAATTGAAAAGAAAAATTGAAAAGAAAAATAGAAATTGCTTTGTTGCTTCTTCGATCAAAACCCTCATTGCTTTGTTCGATATCTGCTTCGCTTCTTCATTGCTTCACTGCTTCGCTTCTCATTGCTTTCTTCGTTATTTGCTTTCATCAGGTATATGTGTTTAATTCCATTTTTTGTCGTTTTCCCCAAAATAAGAAAATTATTTCTTTTGGTCGCTTTTCATCAGTTTTGTTAATTTCTCCTAATTATTTCTCATTAGTTCGATATTGTCCTGATTTTTCGATTTAGGTGGAGACAAGTGGAATTCCTTTGGTTTTGCTAGCTGTTATAATGGTAATGGTTTTTTAATTTACTCGTGTTTTTTTAAATTTATTTTAGTTTATTACTATTTTCTTATTTTGATGATGATTTATGTCACTGATAAAAGATTGATATTCTTTTTCTTTCCTAGGGTAGTTGTCTTGCTTGTTAGAATGTTTTTTTTTATTTTTTAAATGAAGAATCTTTTGCTTATTTTTGTTGTTGATTTTTAATATGTTAAGTTTTGAGATTGCTGACTACAAATTTGATATGCATTAGGACAAACAGTATTCTTTTATTGGGTGTTCTAAGCTTCGTTCTGACCAGAAAGATTTAGAATGTTAGGAACAAATTGCTGTCGTCATTGCTTTGATTCTGGTGTGCTAACTGTGAAGCTACTGTTATTTTAGATACCTTGATCACGAGAAACTAACTTGGAAATAGGGTTTCACTCAATTTCTCACTTTATGTAATTTCATTAGGATCCTCTGCCTTTTAGTTTATTGTGAAAGCAAACTAAATTTATTAGATACTTGTGTACAATGATGTGCAACTATCTTGCCACTGCTTATTATGATTGAGTATACATAGGTTGATTAGTTTATTTAAAACGAAAGATAGGGTGGTAATGAGGAAACTTTAATCTGAGAGTTGTTAGGCTGATTCAATTCTATGAAATAAAGCAGACGAAAATGATTACAACAAAACAGAATCGAAACTTCTTGCTTGCTTGCTTCATTCTAATTAATAATATAAGATGAATGCCAATAAACATAAAACATTTATGTATGCATCACATTCACAATACATCATTCAATCTATGTACTACTAGTAATTTATTCTATGAATGACGACAGTACAACACACATGCAGTCTATGACCCAGCAAGCCCTGCTAATTGCTAAGTGAAGCTTTGATGGTAAATTGCAAATATAATGTCATCATTTTAATTTGATTAAAAACAAGGTTTACTTAGTGGATTAGGAATTACACACGCCCAATATATACACAAATCTATCAGCAACTGGGATTTTAATTATCAGTTGGATTCTTTAATTCGCACAAACACCAAACTTCAATAGCATCAACACTAGAAGCTGCAAGTTCTCTTTGATTTTCTGTAAGGGCACTAATATTGATCTGAATGTTATTGGAAATGAAAATAATGATCTCCAATGTGATCCTTCTTGTTTGACATTGAGTACCAGACACCTGACGTTTGCTTAATCAACTTGAGATTGATTGGATTTAACTATTTATAGATATGATGTTTCTAATCTATTTCTTCTTGTCTGTAGATTAGGTGCCTCAATATACTGAATATTCATGCCTGTTAAATTGTGTGTACTTTTCAGGTGTGGCATCTTGCAGATACCCCCAAGAATGACAAATATCAATATACTTTTTTGCACGTAAAATAAATTGAGATTTACCAATACAATGGCAAAAACAATGAAACCCTGGCTGCTATAGATAGCTYTGACATTGTTGAGGTAGAAGATTTGAAAACAAAGGAGTTCAACCCATGGCAGTATAATGATTTATCTGATGTGTGAGGTAACTTTCCAGCTTCTGTTTACACTTTTTATTGCATGATGATCCCTCTTCTGAATGGTGAGCATTAGAAATAATACTTCACAAAGCCCATGGCCAACAGGCGGCATAGCTATTGCTACTGCCTGCACTGTCCTGGTGGTGCTGTGCTAGCTGGTAGAGTGGGCGCAGCCACTTCATGCTGTTCCCCGTTTATAATGTTAATAATGTTTAGCTTCTAATACATTTATAATGTTTAGCCTCTAATATATTTATAATGTTTAGCTTATCTACTCGATAATAGTCTTTTAGGTTCTAATTCTACTGTTTGAATGTATTTAGGTACAAAATGAGTTAAATGGATCAAACAATGAAGCGATGAATCATGGTGAAGATTTGGATGGGTGATTCATAAAGTTTGGAATGGATGGAGCTCTACTTAGATTATATGTTTAGGTATAAATTATATTAGTGATGATAATTGTCCATGATGTGTAAATGTTTTGTGGGGTCTTTTGCATAGAAAAATTATTAAACAAATGGTTATTATGGTTTCAAACGGAAGGAAGATGTCGGAACTAATATGCAATGCGAGTTAGCTTTTATTTTGGATTAGTGAGCTCGCTTGCTAGCTTTATTTTGTTGAAAACGATGTAATTAAGTTGCATTATGATATTATTAATATAAATGTATATTTTAGTTATGATTATTCTCTTATTATTAAATATCTTTGTTATTAATTATTAATAGTTCCATGATTAGTAAATTTAATATTATAATATTATTTAATTTATATTTTATTATGTTCAAGAAGCGTTGCATTAGGTAGTATTTTATCAAATGCAACGGTTGAAATTTTGGTCAAAACGTTGCATTAGACTTAATGTAACAATTAATTTTTATAATTTAAGTTGTTGCAAAAGATTAAATTGATCGTTGCATTTATCTAATGCAACGGTTAAAATTTGGTCAAATCGTTGCATTAGACCTAATGCAACAGTTAATATTAAGATATAAATTGTTGCAAAAGATAAAAATAACCGTTGCATTTATCTAATGCAACGGTTCATAAGAAGTTAAAGAAATGTCGCATTAGGTCATTTTTGGTGTTGCATTAGACCTAATGCAACGATTTTGACTTATTTCTTAGAACTGTTGCATTAGGCTAACAAAAGTGTTGCATTAGACCTAATGCAACGCCTTCAAATGCAACGAATGAATAACCGTTGCATAAGGCCTTTTGCAACACTTTTTGAAGGCTATTGCAACGATTTTTGGCGTTGCATTAGTGTTTTAATGTAGTAGTGTTTTCACCCTTTCATCTCTCACTCACTAGTTAAGCTAAGTAGTGATTATGTGATCATATCCTCGACGAGTAATGATTAACCTCGCATAGGAAGAAGATTAAAAATCCACACGCACGCATGACTTATCTTGTAATTATATAGAATTTCTAGCACATTTGTGTGTGGATTTTTAATGTTCACAATCTCACATAATAAGAGATTAATCATTCTGCATCCCCGATCATCCACAAAAAAGTTATTATTATTAAAGAACTCGTGTTTTCTTAAATAGTACATTATATATTAACGGAACCATAAAATTTCTCTCTATTATTCTTTTTATGTCATTGTACTTTGTAAGTTCAAATATGTACTACATCAATGATTTTTATATTTCTCCAACCAATCAAGTCAAGAACTACTCAATTTTATAGGAATTGCTTTAGGGACCAAACGCCCTTGATTTAATAACTTTTTGTGAAAAAAACATCTTATGACTCATTTTCTCTTGACCATTTGAGTTATTAACTTTAAACCTTGTTATGTTTATCTACTTTAACAATTCCTTATTTAATCAACAATTTTACTCTTATAGATTGGGTATAGTCGTCTCTTCATTTGTTAGCCTCTCCTGAAAATCAGACATAGAGTGTGAATTACGACTTATTAGGAGGTTAGATTTTTCAAAGTTGTTTGGTTGACATGAAATTATATAGATGAAACGAGAGAAGTGAAATTATATTATAGTTAAACAAGTTTGGGTTGCACCACCCCATAAAATGTGTATGCGACAAATATTTATGTTAGAAAAGAGAGGTGATGCCCACTTCAATTTTTCACAAAGAAATACAAAATACCAAGAGCCTTTTTTTTTCTCACGAACTGTTGCCATGCTTATTGCGTACCTATCAAAAATAACCTATTAAAACTAACTAATGTACCTAGTGGTAACAGGGTCGAATCCACGAGGAAGCAAAAATTACTTATTAACTAATTAAAAGCATCTAGATTAGTAAAAGAGCCTTTGATTGATTATATTGACTACTACTAATGAAAACAATGAATTATATAAAAATACAACTATAAAGATGGAACTGAAGGTTTAAGGGGTAGTGGTTGCACGTATGACACCAAATAAGAATAAATTGAAGGTATGCAATAATTCACAATAAGCACAATCGACAGGATCACAAGTTTGTCTCGAATCGAATGAACATAGAGATACTCCTAACGCTATCTCTCGACCTAGGGATAGTTCGTTCTAGGGTCCTTGACGTAGATCTTGTATTAAGTGTTGTCAATCGCGTAGATCTACGAATCGTGGACTTCTAATTATGCAAGTTTAAGTCGTGGCACTGACTAATTGAATAGCTTGAAGAAAATCAATAGGGGACTTCGATAACTTGGTCAAAGTATGTAATTCGAATCAACACCAAAATCATTGCTAATTGTATACGTTGTTTAGGAGGTGCAACTGCCTAGAAAGGAACTCTGCAATAGCATAATAATTAAACATTAATAAGACATTGAGGAAAAACCAGTAATCAAACGAGATGAATTATCAATTAACAATAATAGGACGAGTTGAGAGGATGAAATAACAAGGCATTATAAGATGAGGAACATAGGATAATGTGATTTTTAGTATGAAATGTGCAAAGTTAGGGTTCTTCACTAATACGTAATTGGGGTTTTTCTCTCTTGAAATTAATGATGGATAAAAGATAATAGCAAGAATTAGGATTTCTATCCTTTAACATCAGAAATTTTCTAAATTAACTAAGCTTGCTAAATTACAATCATGCCTTTCATTAAAAGCCAATTTAAAAACGCGACTTAAGTGAAAATCGAGCTCGATCGCATCGGATGATCGGGGGTTTTTGTGATCTCGGATCGGATCCAGTTCAGGCAGCTGAATCGTCGTCTTCCTAGAGGCGCATATTCGGGCTCGCGGTAGTGCCAAATCACACATAGTGACTATCAAATCGAAGCTGTCTCGAAGTCTAGTTTCCACATGCAGCTAGAGTCGCACAATTCCGATGAACGAAAATAAGTTATGGTCAAAAGAGTGGGAATGTATAACTTCTTTGTGTCGCTCCACTCTAGCTCTTGCCACTTTACTAAACTTGTAGTGCTTGCAAATAAGCCGAAATACTCCAAAATAATGGAAGCAAACCTAAAACTTATAAACGCTAAACAAACAACATTAGTAGCAAAGAGGGCCTTAAGAAGGCAAAAACCATTCATATAGCAAGAGAAATGGGAGAAAAAACATATATCAATACAATAAATCAAACTCCCCAAGCCAAACTCTTGCTTGTCCTCAAGCAAGCTAATATAGACTCTCTATCTAAACACGTCTACCCATAAAACAACATCACACATGTCGCGACAATTCCTCAACCAAGTTTCGAGTAGTTAATGCCTATCCAAGAACATAATCCACAAACACAACTAGCCATCAAGAATAGAGAGTGGAATAGAAATCAAGGAAGAACTACTCACTAGTGACACTCCTCTCTTTGTGTGGTGGGTTAAAAATGAACCATTCGCTCACACCCCACATATGCATAAATGTGCACATGATAAACTTTTTGTAGCCTAAATACTAAAGGCACCCTCCCATCTCACCAACACTCATGTGTTTGAAAGGGTTATCAATAGCACTCAACTCTACAAGTCGACAGAAATGCATACACACTCAACAACCTTGGCAAGGTACTCATCTATAAGACACAAATGGACACTGTTTTATAAGTGAGGATTTTAATAGTTGTAATGGGGCTAAGGTTAGGGAGGATAAATTTTTGGGACATGTGGCTAAAAGTTTAACTCAAGGGAGCATCATCAATCAACACTAATAGCCAAGTGATAAGGGTAAGACAACTCCAAGCAAACTCAACTCAAATACCAAACCATCCACTCAAGAACCGCAAGTACATCGCATCATCATCTTTTTATTTTACAACAAAACATAAGTGCAAAGGCATTATTTGACTAATAAACTATAAAAAAAACTTATTTTTGGATTTTTGTTTTTTTTTATGAATGACTAAATAATACACTAACTTTTCCTTTCACTATACATAGAAAACAGATACAATACTCAGAGTAAGAACAATTGAAACCTACACACCTCACTATCAACAGAGCTCATATAAAAGACACGCACAAACACGACATCACCTCCAATATGGCTCCCGCAGCCAAACTTGGGTTACTCGAACAAAGCCAAATAGGGTTGTAATGTAGGTAATCATGAAATGAAAGGATTCAGGTCAAATCAGGGTCAAGGGATATAATTTTCTAAACACTGAAGCACGATCTACAAATGAAGCCTCCTATCAGTGCTCAACCACGACAAAAAGCCAAACGACAAGTAAGACAAGATTAAGAGATAATGACGCACCAGGAGAACTAGCCACAAAAAGGAAATAAGAATGATTATACAATAAGCTAAAATCCTCTCAAGTTCAGTTTTTCCTCGTTCCAAAGATACATCAAGCTAGTCATATAAGTCAAATCAGTCAAGGAATCAGAAAAGCAACATAAGTTCACTAAGGGCGGAGTTCAAGCATCACGAGCATAAAACAATTTTCAACAATGGGGCACAGGGAGACAGTGTTTTCAAGAGAATCTAATTTTATTTTCTAAACTACTCTATGAAAGACAATACATTTTTTTTGGTTGCAAGTAAATCCACTCCTAATGAGTGGTACAAAACTTGCAACTATCCTAGAAAGCAATTAAATCTATACTAGAAACGATAAACTTACCTCAAACCGCTGAGCGTGCGCTTGACAAATTCCTCCCCCAAGCCAACCTTTGCAATGTCCTCATGCAAATAAAGGAAGTATATCAAGCGCGATAACCATCCATGTGGAAAGAACGAAGGAGGAGAAAGATCAGACTCATTTTCCGAATTTTTCCCTGACTGAAAACAAAAAGTGCCAAAACACCACTTTAGAAGCCGATTTGCATTAGGGTCCTTTTTATGTAGAATGTTGTTTTGTACCATCTAAACCCAGTCAGAATGTTGTTTCCAGTCAGAAAACACTACTCTTGTTGTCGATTTGGAGAAGTTTCAAATTTTCTGCGAAATCTCGTCGACTGAATTTCTGCACAAATCGATCCGATCGGATTGGGATGATCGACGACCCATCCGATCGGATTCCTCTGATCCGATGGTTTCGATTTTTTCTCAAAATTTTGCTTACCTCGCATGCCGATCGGATTGGGTGACCCGACGCCATCCGATCGGTCACTTTTGCTAATTCAGATTTCTTATTCTCACACTCGCGCGCATTACGCGATCGGGGATTAGCTGATCTGACCTGATTCGATTCGGAATCAGGGTCAAATCGATCTGGGCGGCGGGTATCCGGCGAATAGTGTTTGTGATGGGTCGTGCCCATATGCTGGGAGATTTATCGTTTTGCTGCTTCTTTTTTTACTTAGCCCCTGCACACTCATCATAAACATCAGTCTCTCTCCCTCACTCACTCAAAATCTCAGTTCACATTATTATTAATCTACTAACTACTCTAAAAAAAACAAGAAACTACGGGTTGCCTCCCGCAAAGCACTTGTTTAACGTCACGAGCCTGACGCATTACCTCGATTAAACTCAACTAACTGGAGATGGCTCTTGAAGATATAGAATCTCCATAAGGCCAACTATATCATCTCTATTGCGCACAATGAAATGTGTCTTGCGGACCTTAAACCTTTCATGCTTTACATTCGTTTCTTCCGCATAACCTAGCTCAACAACAGACGACTTTAACCTCGTAGGAAAGAGTTTAGGCCGTGAATTGTCAAGCATCTCCTTGTTCTCCATACGAAACTCRCAAGGAGTAGTCTTCWTTCMAGTTTCACCTTCACCTGCAAAAGACTCAACACACACAATGCCCTCCAGAAGATCTCTAGAAAGAAATCGAAGGTCTTTATCCTGCACAACAACGTCCACAACACCAACACTACAACATGACTCCTCTAGCATGGGACTCTCTAGTGCACTAGTTTGATTAAAAGTGACTTTGTCATCCCCAATATTAAAGATAATCTTCCCATTCCTCACATTTATGACAGCCTCCGCCGTATGAAGGAAAGCACTACAAGAATTTCGTATAAGGCCGACCGAAATTATCGACGGAAAGAAAATCGGTCGGTATTACCGACCGACACCGACCGCAGTTGGTCGGTGTATTTTACCGACCGACAATTCGGTCGGTGTACCGACCGAATAATCGGTCGGTGAGCCCTTTGAATTATACAMMCCCCATYCGCATTTTTAATTAAAAAAAAAACAATTCCCAAAATATCACCGACCGAATATTCGGTCGGTACACCGACCGATTTCAAAATCGGTCGATGATGTTTTGGGAATTTAACCCCCCCAGTGTTTCTATTTTTTTTAAAAAAAGAAATGAAATAATTTACCGACCGAATATTCGGTCGGTACATCGACCGATTTTTAAATCACCTCTCATCCTCTCATCCTTCTCTCTCCTCTCATCCTCTCAACTCCCTCTCTCCTCTTATTTCAACCCTCATCCTCTCAACTGCCACTCTCCCTCATCCCTTAACTCTATATGTTCTCTCCTCTTTCCTCTCCCTTCACCCTTCTCACCTCAGCCCTCCTCCGAGTTCATTCGCCGCCATCTCCTCTCCTCTCCTCTCGCCAGCATCTCCTCTTTTGTGATCTGGTAAGTTTTTCATATTTTTTAAAATCTATTTCTTCTAATTTCCTTTTAGATCTAGGGTTTTCTTCTATTTTTTGTTTCTTTTGTTGTTGATTTTGTTGTCAAGTTTTTTTTTCTGTTTTTTTATTTCCAGATTTCGAAAATTAGGGTTTTCGTTTGGTTGAATATCAGATTTCAATTTTTTTTGGTTATTCGAATATTCTAGATTATTGGTTGTGTAACTTCTTCTTTCTTTAGTCTCGATGCTTTTTTTCTTACTCGAATTGTTCGATCTACTGCATGTTATGGTGATTTTGTTTGTTTTTTGTGCTTTGATTAGATCTAGTTTATTTGGTGGAATTGCTCGCATTTTGCTCGAATTGTTCGATCAATGGATTTATATCCTCTGCTCTAACCAGGCCTCAGCCATCTGAACACGGGAAAACCCTATCAAGGCCTCCAACATTAAACAGTAATTGTTTTGATTGATTTATAAAAGTAATTTTAATGTGATAGCATTATGATTCCTGCCTAACTTCGTAAGGTCTGATTGTTGATGTTCCTTTTCTGCTTCTTCAATATTTGAGCGGGTATTTTGTTAGATGTTCAATTATGTCAAGGGCTATTGTTCCCGCTGCCTCTGTAATCCCTGTGACGTTGTAATGTTTCTGCCCTGCATACCTTGATAGCTGAAGAAAGCTGAAAATCTTATAGTAGGAGTAGCATGCCTCTTATACTAAGTGATTTTGCGGGATATATAGTAGCTGTAATGTTAGATAATTTAATTTGCTTGTTTTCGGGCTAATTTATAAGTTATGTACTGAGTTGGATTCAGGTTTGTTGAAATATAAAGCTCACCACTAGTATTTATGATAGAATCTAATTCTCCTTTTCTGAGTTGTATCGTGGCTTATTATTAGTATATGTGTTTGTGACAACAACCACTCCCTAAAGTATTCTTGTTAATTGAAAAATTTGATAGAAGTGCAATGCTATATCTTTCTAAAGAGAATTGTTGCACTATTGTCAGATATGTAAGACCAATGGAACAACAGGTTGGTGATTCATCACATCTGTGTACGTTGAGCTTATTTTCTTTTGTATTTGATTCAACACATCTTTTTGTATTACGGAGTTTTATTATATGATATCTTTCTTAAGAGATTATACTCCTGTTTGTTCATTCTTTGTGTACGTTGAGCTTATTTTCTTTTGTATTTGATTCAACAATTCCTTTTTTATACTTTGGCCTATTTTTATGACATTGTTTTAAGTCTATATTATCCATTAGTTTGTGAGAGGTGTTTGCAAATAATATGAACTCAAATAATTACTGAGAAATATTCTGACCTTTATGCCTTCGATATACACTGTATGTTGATAATTTTGCAGCTGTATTACATAATCTTATAATTTCCCGGAGGTGATTGTGAAGCTGCAAAGAATCAGGAGCTGCTATCCGAGAGGACTATTTTCGATGTCAAGAGGCTTTCGGAAGAAAGTAAGTTCTTTCCTCCTCCTTCTTCAAGTGCTCGATTATATGTTTAATTTTGAAATTGAATGCTTATTAGATTATATGTTAATTGATAGATTCGAGGATAAAGAGGTCCAAGGACATGACTTGTACCTTACAAGATTGTGAACAAGGATGGAAAGCCTTACATCCAAGTTAAGGTCAAGATGGCGGACCAAGTTTTCAGTCCCGAGGAGATTGAATCATAACATTTGTAAACTTTTAGGCCTTTATTGTCAGCATATTGAATCATTTTTACTTGCATTTTTGTTGATACAAGTTAATTGTTTATAGATTTTGGCTTATATTATACTAGATTGGCTTTTATTAGATGAGCTCCTTCCATCTTTCTACAGAAAGAGAAGGTTCTTTGATTCTTTGACTTCATTAGAGATCAATTTGATTGTTTTTGCTGCATATTGTCCATCTTTGATAAGAGTATCCTACATGGATCTAATTTAGTTTACATTACCTGTTGTTTTTGTAGGTTCACTTATAAATTGGTGTATTTCTCAGAAAATGTCTGGAAAGTAGTTTAGCAACGGTGCCAAGTGGAGGAGGTTTGGACTTATCAATGATTAGAACTTATCCAGTCCTGACGAAGCTCATTTTGCAAAATTTGAACCAACAAATGTGAGTGCTTGGACTTCATGAATCCAAGCAACTTCATGGAAGCGGTATGATACTTTACTTTACCCTTATTTACTCTTTTGCTTGTCCTAATGTCCTTTATTTTTTTGTTAGAGTTGTGATTTCGCGTTGTACCTTGATCAATACTCTATAGGAGTTGTGACTAGCCTAAAAGTCTATGCTTTGACTAATGTTCTAACGTACTTATAAGGTGAATCTAGATTGCAGGGATCAAGAGGATTCAGATAAAAAAGAATTAACAATCAAGTAGGGATGTTTTCCTTCATCTTCACTGCCCTTTTCTCTTTATTCTTCTGTTTTCCATGTTGTGTACTGCACTAAAGCCAATACTGTTGAGGGCTGATTCACTAAAGCATAGTCAATATAACTTAAGGTTTTATTTTTATTGCATTACTTGAGTACTTGATTTAGTTTGTTGGCAAGTTGTGGTGGCTGGTGCCTGGTGGCAGTGGGCCATCTAGTACAGTTGAACTTCTATAATGTTACAACTCCAAATAAATAATAAAACTTTGAACTTCCTTTTTAAGTTATAACAGATCCCTATCAAGAGAAACTTATTTCATGCAACAAAGCATACAGAACGGACACATAGGAATTTGAGAAAAGGAGGAAGGTGCAAAAAAACATGAAGCATGAAGCAAGAATGACTAAGATGAAATTACTTGATTTCGATAGTCTTAAGTCTCGCCTATAGTGCATTTGCTACTGCTGGTTCAATTTACATAGGTACTATAACTAGCAGAATTATGCTACAGATAACTAATGTTTCATATATTATCTTTAATCATATATTACACACATTTTAATAACAAAATTACTTGATTTTTATTTTCAGGGCTTCATCACATGCACCAAAGGTTACTCAATAGTTGGCAGTACTGACCGATATTTCGGTCGGTGAGTATTTTTTCGATTTTTTATTGCTGGGGATTGCATAAAGAAAACCGGGTGAAGTTGTTGTGCCTTACTCGTATTTCCTTCCATTATCCCCTCATTATCATCTCAATCTACTTTCTCTCTCCTCATCTCTCATCTTAACCTCTCAATTTCACTCTCTCTCTCTCCTCACCTTCCAATTTTTGTGTTCTTGATATTTTGATAAGACTTCATACTACGAGACTTGAGTAGCTGTCATTCGTTTGCTTAGATGTTGATGTTGTTGGTGTTGAATGTGCACTTGTTATGAATTACTTAGTACTTTTACTTGGAGTGTTGTTCTGTTTGTTCTAATATTTTCTCTTTCTCTCCTAACCCTCGTTTCTCTCTCCAAAACTGTTCACTTCATCTAGGTAATTTTGTGTTTTTTTTTATATTTGCATTTTGGTTTGATTTCGGACCAGTTGAAGATTGAAGAAATGAATGGAAGGTTGCAAAATAACTGAACAATATTAGAGAAAAATTGTCGTTTGAAAAGAATTATGCTTGATACAAAATACTTTCATTCTCAGTTAACTTCCTTTTCTGTCTCATTTCTTTAGGTTGAATATTCTTCTGTACTGATTAGTCTGCTTTTGTTTATTCTTGTTTCGTAATTAAGAGTGGAGAGCTGTCAAGACTTTTCATTTCCATTTATTGGGACTAAGGCCAGATGGTTTCTATGTTCCAATACAGGCTGTTAATTTCAGATGACTACACGATTAAATTACTGGAATATTGTTCTCTTATCTCTACTTTGACTTATGATCTATTTCAGCATCTTGTGTTTTCTGCTTGAAATTTTTGGATGTTGCTGATGCGTCAAGTTTGTATGTACACCATCGTGTAGTATAGGGATGAATATAAATTTCTCTTGAAGCATGTCTGTTGTTACTCTGACATTCAACATCCAATAATGTATTTGCCAAATAAATTTCTGATTAACATATGGTTGCATGTATGGTCATTATTAGTACATATGGTGAAATATGGTTGTTATGCTGAATGGGGTATTTGATGAAAGCTTTAGAAAGTTGTCTGACAACTTTCTAGAGCTTTTTTTTTTATCAAATACAAACAAAATTACCGACCGATTTCGGTCGGTAAAAGTCAAAATAACCAAATATTGACTTTTACCGACTGAATTTCGGTCGTAATGGGCAATTTTAAAATAAAAAACTAATATGCAGTGAATACCGACCGAAAAATCGGTCGGTAAGAGCAATTTTTAAATTAAAAAAATAATATGGAGTGAATACCGACCGATATAGTCGGTCGGTATCCGACCGACTATTCGGTCGGTATTCACTCCATTGTCCCTCCATTTTTGGAGGGAAAAAGAGGTGTTCGACCGATTTTTCGGTCGGTAATCCTCTTTTCCCTCCAAAAAATGGTCGGATGTAATCGGTCGGTAATCGGTCGGTAATCGGTCGTAATGTTGGATTACCGACGATTTTGATTCCGACACTGCTACCGACCGAAAAATCGGTCGGTACCTGTTACCGACCGAAATCAGTCGGTAAGCGTGGTCGCCGAAGCTAATTTTTGTTGTGAAGGTCGGCCTAAGATGATAGGAATGTGAACATCTTCTTCCATATTAAGAACAACAAAGTCGACAGGAATATAAAATCGACCCACTCGCACAGGAATCCTCTAAAATACCCAAGGGTGCTTAGAGAACCTTCAGCCGTTTGAAGGTCATACTAGTGCACTTAAGATCTCCCATATTAACTATTTACACACCAACAAGGCATAACTAACACTTGCACCTAAATCACATAATGCTTTGTCGATATGCACAGTTCCAATGTAACATGGATACAAAAACTCCCAGGATCCCTCAACTTTGGTGGAGACTTATTTTGTAAAATAACACTACATTGTTCAGAAAAACAGAAGTCTCCACCGATTTCAATTCCTCTTCTCAGTTAATATGTCTTTCGAATTTTAGCATTTGAAGGAATTTGACTAATTAACCAGTTGAAGAATGTTACCTGAAGCGTTCTTCTCCACATCTAGAGTTATTGAGCTGCTAATCTTGCTTCTTCTTTGCAACTCTAGATGGGAAAGGTAGCCAAATGGGGGCACCACAATATGAGTGCTTTCCATACTCCTCCTCCTTCTCAACTTCCTCTTCAGCATCCTCCTCATGCATTGGTGGGCCTATGTACCTAGTGTCGTTGCGAACGATGATCGCATAACACTATCCTTCGGCTGTTGTGGTTGTGAAGGGAGGGCACCTGCAGCCTTTGTGCATTAGAAGCAGCCAATTGCGCCACTCGAGTATCCAGTTGCTTATTATGAGTAACTAAGGACTGAATATCTCTTTGGACTTGCGTTTGAAACTGTGCCTGTCCTTTGCATCTGTAGCATCATATTTCTCAACTCAGCCATGGCTGGATCAACTACTGGGTCTGCTGCGGCTGCTGCTCTGGTTGTACTGTTGATTGTACTGCCACTTCTGATGAGGGGCTGATATCGAGGCTGGTACTGTTGTTGTTGCTGCGGTTGTTGCTGCTGCTGTGAAACTGGTGGAGGATTCAACACATGTTGCTCTTGTAAGACAGATATGGATGATTTCTCATGCTTCATTGTATGTGTTGGAGTTGGATTGTTGACGATTTTGAAACGACATACTTGATCCATAGGATTTGCCATCCACCAGTTAGATGCCCCATCCCACAGTTCACAGTACATCTCACTCGGGCCTGAAACAGCTGCAACTGAAGCTGATCGACTCATATTGATGCCATCCAACTTCTGATTGATGGCTGATATCTGGCTGCTAATAAGTGATCTGATCGACCTCATGCTTGCCTGTTTTCCTTTACCACACTCGAGTATTGCCATATTGAGCATTATGATGGCCATTCCTCAATCAGTTTCCATCCAGCATTGACTGTTTGACTCAAGAACCTCCCATTTGCTGCAGATCGAGAATAATACGAGATTCACTGTTCAACCATTATAGAAAGTCTGACAAGAGCCATTTCTCCAGACCATGATGAGACACATTCGATGTAATTCTTTGTATCGCTCCCATGTCATATAAGGTCTCATCACATCTTGCGTAAATTAGTGATTTTACTACGCATTTGAGCAATCTTCTCTAGAGGATAATACTTCTTGTAGAAAAGCAAGAGAAAGAGCATCCCATGAATCATAATGGTTGCATCAAGACTGTTCAACCATAATCGAGCTCTGTCCCGCAATGAGAAAGGAATAGCTAACACGAAGCTGATCAGGCTCAACACTAGCATGCTTGACACCAAAATTGGAGGAAATTAGAGATATGCAAGTTGGATCCTCAGCCGCATTCCCTCCAAACTGATTGCGCTCGATTATATCAACAGCGCAGGCTTAAGCTCAAAGTTGGCTGCCGCTAGAGTAGGCATGCCTAGACCTGTCGGAATCTCATTCCGACTAGGCTGAGAGTAGTCTATGAGAGAGCGTCCTGGTTGTGCGCCGCTCTTCAGGTTCAGGATCAGAATGGACTACTTCGTTGTGCGGCTGAATGTGACTCTTCCCCTCTAAATCAGTTCGTACAAGGGATTTGAAAACTGATGAGAATGGAAGAATCTGAAAATCCAACCGCCTCATGGAATCCTTCCGCTATGGTAAGTTCGCTCCACCTCGGATCGTATGGAATCAAATCCCCAAGCCGGGAAGACCTGGCTAAACAGAAGCAAACTACAGCGATCGTAAGTACTGTCCTGAAGAACAACAAATTGTTCTTCAAGACAAAACAAAAAATAGTTCAGACTCAACAATTAATCCATAATTAAGCGTTTCCCCGGCAACGGCGCCAAATTTGACAGGCTTGTCGCGTACCTATCAAAAATAACTATTAAAACTAACTAATGTACCTAGTGGTAACAGGGTCGAATCCACAAGGAAGCAACAATTAATTATAACTAATTAAAAGCATCTGATTATAAAAGGCCTTGATTGATTATTTGACTACTACTAATGAAAGCAATGAATTATATAAAATAAATATAATAACTGAAGTCTAGGGCTATGGTTCACTATAACAACAAATTAACATAATTGAGTATCAATAATTCCAATAAGGCACAATCGAACAGGATCAAAGTTCTCTCGAATCGATGAACCATAGAACTACTCCTAACCGTATCTCTCGACCTAGGATAGTCTCGTTCACTCTATTGACGTAGATCTTGTATTAAGTTCAATCGCTAGATCTAGAAACTCGTGACTAATTAATTATGCAATTAAGTCGTGCACTACCTAATTGAATACATGAAGAACAATCAAATAGGAATTCGATAAATTGTCAAAGTATGAATTGAATCAAACCCAAAACATGCTAATTATATTGTTATAGATCCCCAATTGCCCTAGGAAGGAAACTACTCAAGCATAATTAAATTAAACATAATAAAGCAATTGAGAAACATAATCAAAAGCATAAATCAATTAAAGCAATAATAATAAAGATTAGAGGATGAAATAATTACCAAAGAAGCAATTGATGAATGAATGAATGGTTTCTATTGAAAGTGCCAAAGTTAGGTTCTTCACAATAATACGTAATTGGGTTTTTCTCTCCTTGAAATTAATGATGGAATAAAAGATAATAGAAGAATTAGGATTTCTATCCTCTTAAACATCAGAATTTTCTAAATTAAATTAAGCTTGCTAAATTACAATCATGCCCTTCATTAAAAGCCAATTTAAAAACCGACTTAAGTGAAAAATCGAGCCTCGATCCGATCGGATCGGGTGTGATCCGATCGGATCGGATCCAGTTCAGGCAGCTGAATCGTCCGTCTTCTAGAGGCCATATCTCGGGCTCCATAGTCCAAATCACGCATGTGACCTATCAAATCGAAGCTCTCGAAGTCTAGTTTCCAATGCAGCTAGAATCGCACCAATCTGACGAACGAAACATAAGTTATGGTCAAAAGAGTGAGCATGTATCAACTTCTTTGTGTCGCTCCACTCCTAGCTCCTTGCCACTTCTACTAAACTCCGTAGTGCTTGCAAATAAGCCCCGAAATCACTCCAAATAAATGGAAGCAACCTAAAACTTACTCAAACACTAAACAAACAACATTAGTAGCAAAGAGGGCTTTAAGAAGGCCAAAAACCGTTCGATATAGCAAGAGAAATGGGAGAAAAACCATATATCAATACAATACATCAACTGTATTGATCTTTCTCTCAATTAACCAATGATGACAAAATGCTTCCTTCGTTTAAAAAAAGTGGCAAAAAATAATGAATTTTTACGTATTTCAAGGAAGCGATTTAAGAATGTAAACGAGCAAATTAATCAAAGTAATTTTAACACAATATCTTCTGTGCACTAGGCCACACCTACTCAAGGATTGGGTCCACACCCTGTAATGACATTTCAAAATTATTCATGTTAGTGTGTATTTTTAACTAACGCCAATAAATAACAATGAAGTGAAGTTTTTAAACAAACCTTCTGCCTATCAGACATTAGAGTCTAATCATCACTTTCATCAATTGTTAATAGTTTTTTCAGGTTGTAGAAAAACCATGACCAAGTGTTTTTGTTCTCTAACTCAACCACACAGCAACAACAATTGGGAATATCTCATTATTTTCATCCAATGAGACAGCTGAGACTAACACTCCACCATAATTTCGTTTGAGTCGAGTACCATCAACCTCAACTAGACCCCTGCATCCTAAAACTAGACCCCTGAATTGAGTTATAAAACTCACAATGATGGACTTGAATTGCAGTGTGGGTTGTGGTGCAGGAACATTATCCCAAGTACAGAAAGCAAAATACCCAGGGTTGTTTGTATTTAGAAGCTCACAATAAAGAGGCAGATGGGTATATGAATCATCAAGTCCACCTTGGATCATTTCATTAGCAATGGATTTCATTCTATAAATTGTGCTTGTGCACATGGTTAGACCATACCTTTCCCACAGAAGTGCATTCAGTGCTTTGCCTTTTATATCTGGATTACCCCTTATATCCTCAAGAAGCTCTTAGCAGCCTAGTCACAGTTGCACATTAGGCTATTTGTCAAGTTCAAGTGACATTTATGGCCTGACCTAAGTTTCTTGATAGCCCAAGTATTTCCATCAACCAACGAACCTTGGTAGCAGCATGTATATTCAACTGTGTGCACAAGGGTATTTTCCCTCTTGACAGCTAATGCAAAACATTCTTGGATATAGAAGTCCCTCAACACATCCTTGAATTTCTCCTTATCAACAAAAAGCTGTCAACTCTTCAACCTTATCTTTCCAAATTCAGCAACATCAAACACCTCACCATTCATATACAACTTATATATGTGTCATCATCAGTAACCCACTCATTTTGTCTAAAACGATCCCACCCACCATCAACATAATTCTAGTTGAGAATCTCATGAGTGTCTCCCTCCTCATACTCCATATCATCATCTGAATCACATTCTCCATCACTGAATAATCCAATTGGATCAAAGTTACTCTCACTATCATCCTTAGACCCAGTATCAAGATCCTGCACCTCATGTTCATTCTCCACAATCAAGTCATCTAAACTAACAACAACTCATGCAGTTTGCCTCTGAGTTGTTGTAGCCCTAGGAGGTTGTTAAGGGGTAGTAACAATTGAAGTTTCTCCTCGAATTGACGGTACCCAGAAACCTTTCATTTTTAAGGTTGATTTGGAGACTTTTTTTCCATGTGGGAAAGCAGGTGATTTGGTAGAAGCAGTAATAACAATTTTTTAAGGTGCTGCAATGGTATGTGTGTTTGTGTTTAAAATACGTGGTGTTGGATTGGGAAGTTGGTCAGATAATTATGGAGTTGGGATGGGAGGTTGGGTATCATATTGATTTGGGTCAATGACAATGACATCGGGATCTTGGTCAAAGACAATTAATCTTGGGCTTTTTCTTGGGCTTACAATTGGGACAAATGTGATCTTCGACCTCCTAATAGGCAACTTCTCCTTTCCTTTATTAGGTTGTTCAGTTTCTTGGGATTGAGTCTTAGTCATCCTAGCCAACTTCCAAATAAAGTTTGGTTCTTCTAAACCTTCAATCCACACATCGATCTCCCTCTTAGTGATGGCATCAAACATCCTCATGAGAGTGCCATCATCAACAAGATCCCAACTACATTCAGCAAATCAATCATAAGAGATTTATCAATATCATCTATAAGTAGGTCTACAACTTCCTATCACCCTCACAGTTATGGAAATTGATCACTCTTGAACCCACCTCAACAATTGTCAAAGTTTACAAACCAAAAATCAAACAACATAAATGAACCCTAAGTTAACACAAAGAAAGCAATTAAGAAACCCTATTTGAAATTCAGGAACCCCAAGCTAACACAAATAAATAAACACATAACATTACATAATCGTATAATTTCAGTCACAAACACATTTGACAACCGCATTTCATATTTACAAACAAATGTAAAGACAAAATTACACCTAAAATAGGAACTTTTAAACAAAAAGAAGATGAAAAATCGTACCTTTGATGAGAAATATTTGATTTTTCAAAACCCACACTTTCAAACAGTTTCAAAAAGTTAGCAGCAAATGACAACGACAACAACCACCAAAATCGATTAGAAACAACCGCAAGAATAGTAGCACTCAGTGTAAACGAAAGAGAGAGAATTAGATATCCATAGAGTTTTCACCATTTTTTGGAATTTCAATAGTTGTGTAATGAAACAAAGTAAGGGGAGGGTTTTTGTTTGATGATTATAAGGGAACTTAAGAGACGTGGGGGGTTTAGAATTTTCATTTTTTTAAAATTCGTTCGCCAACCATGGTTAACAACTGCTTTGACTGTCATAAATATGGGTACAACACATTAATGAAGGTCAGGTGATGGGTATAGATGAGAAAGTTTCAGAAGCATATGTTCAACTTAAAAATTGTTATACCTCATGTATATAGCCTAAAATTTCCTTATATGTTTTAAACAGAAAATTATTGACTATAACTCCTATTGTTAGATACGAGAAATATACTTTCCCAAACTCATCAACCCCATTTCCATCAAAATTAATTTAGTTTCAACTACACTATTATTGTATTTTAAAAAACAAATGTAGTACTTAATTTTTACTTTTTAACCTCTTTACTCTTTTAGTCCAATAGTGTCATATCATAGAGACTTTTACTAAATTCAACCAACCCTAGTAAATATTAATCTAGTACATATGTACAAACTTGATTACTAATCTTGATGCACACTACTCCACACATAATAATATGTTTGGTTAATCATATTCAAAGTTCAAAGACAGCATCAATTGCCATTACCCTTTTGGTGGGGTCATAGTCATACTAGTGATGAATTCAGCAAGCTAACATATCATATACTACCAAGGAAAAAAAAAATGTTGGGACCAACCTTTTATCCCTATTATCCTAATGTGATATACTAAGACTATCCCACTATATAACAGAACAGAACACCCTCTCACTCTCAACTCCAAAACCTACAATGTTTTTTTCTAAATGTTTTTTTCTTCCTAAAAAATAATCCCTTTTCTTTTTTTCCATTTTTTGGGTTGTTTTTGAGAAAATCTACTTATAATCCTTACTTTTCCTTGTTTTCCTCCTATGTCTCATGTGTTTTGTCTCCATCTTTAATGTGATATAATAATAAGCCTCTTTATAATCTTCATTCTCACATCATTCTTATCAACTTGTTCTTCAACCAAACCTTAAACCATAAAACAATGCAAAGCTTACCTTTCCTTTCCCTAATAAACTCCTCCTTTTGCATTATAATAACAAGTATCACTACTATATTCTAAAGCATTTAGCACTCAACCCATTTTAAACTTATCTTTCATCAACTTATTATATATTCTCAGGAAAACAAACAAAAATAAAAATAAAAATAAATAAATATCATCACAAGTTATATCAATTATTTCATATGATATGATGAGAGAGTCAGTTGGAATATCAATCCCAGAATACTTCAGATGTCCAATAAGCCTAGAATTGTTCAGAGATCCTGTCATTCTGTGCACAGGACAAACATATGACAGGTCTTCTATTGAGAAGTGGCTTTCAGCTGGGAATCTCACTTGTCCTGTCACAATGCAGAAGCTTCATGATCTATCTGTTGTTCCTAATCATACATTGAGGCATCTCATTGATCAATGGCTTCTCAAAGGTAATCATCATCATCATCATCTTGATTATCATGATAATCATGATTATTACTGTGATATTTGCAAAGAGAGCTGTTCTTCTAGAAATGCTGTGGTCTTGTCTTCATTGAAGCATGTTCTGGAGTCAAAAGACTCATCATTGGAGCAGAAAATCAGGGTTTTAGAGCAAGTGAGATTCTTGTCAGAAGATTTTGCTTGGAATAATGAGAGCTCGAGTATGGTTCAAATGGGTTTCTTCTCATTGCTTTTGGGGTTGATTTTTCAACCCAAAAACACCCAAGAAATGATGGTTTTGGTTGAGAATTCACTTAATTGTGCCCTAAAAATGATGCCCTTTTCATATTTGGGTGATTTGAACATGATAATGGAAGAGTCCAACTTTGAAAATTTCAAAGTTTTACTTCATCAAGGAAGTAACATGGTCAAAATAGCCTTATGCAACATAATAGAGGTGATTTTCCTACAATCATCTTTATTAACAAAAGAGTTAGCAACCAAAATAGGGTGTGACACCAAAATAATCCAATGTTTGATTGGTTATTTGCATGATCATCAACAAGATTTCGAGCTTTCGGAGGCCGGCATCAAGGCCATCTTAAGCCTATCATTAGCAAGCTCATCATCATCATGGTACCGCGAAAACATGATTAAAGAAGGGCTGGTGAATTCACTAGTTACATACATTGTGGAAGTAGTTGAGAGGGAAAACAAGGAAATGTTAGGAGCAAAGGCAACAAGGGCACTAGAGTTGGTGTTAGAGTTGGAAAAGGGCAAAGAAGAGGTTATGTTAAATGAGGTTAAGGTACAAAAGAGGTTGATTAAGGCACTAATTAAGATGGTATTTAGAGTATCAGGAGATGATGAAGGGAGTGAAAGTGCAGTAAATTGCTTAATGATAATGTGTAATGAAACAATGGAAATAAGGGAAGAAGCAATATGTGGTGGAATATTGACACAATTGTTATTGTTGTTACAAAGTCAGTGTAGTGGAAGGGCCAAGTCAAGGGCCAGGTTGCTGCTAAAGCTGCTTAGATCCATGTGGGCTAAGGACCCTAAACCATGTGTGTAGTACCTTTGATTTTTTTTTTAATATTTTATTTTCTGCTACCATCCAGCTTAATCTAGATTTGGAGCGAGTTCTGGATGATTAGGTTTCGGTCCCCTCTCAATTGTGTTTGTCGAAGATCGAACAACAATAAGTTCAACCCCGATTACAGTCCCCTCTCAATTGTCTTTATTGAAGATAGAACAGTGGTCCGCAATAACAAGTTCAACCCCAGTTACCACCGAACAACTATCAATTGTATTTTTGTTGGTAAAAGTGGGGCTTATGCATGCTATAATGTCATGAATGAAAAGATGCAAGAAAAAAAGTGTCAATTTTTGCAGTTTGTAATCCAGCAAAGAGGGTCCCTATTGAAATGGGTTTTGGAAGTTAATGTCTGTTTTAGGTTGGGAATTCGGAAGATTTCAGTAAATGTAATGAAAGAAAAAAGAAATTACTCTTTGAAATAGTTGTTCAATTATTTTAGTTATGATTCCTCAAGTACATACACTAAATAAAAAGATTGCACTTGCTCAATTTTTTTGATAGGTTGTCGAGGAACATGCACATTTTTTGTTAGATTTATGCATATTGGTATAATCATTTACTTAGTTAGAAGATTTTAGATGTATCCTTGCACTCCGTGTGAGATTACATATTAATCAGAGCAATTAAACGCACTATAATATACATGTGAGGTACTTAATACCTAATTATGTAACTAAATAATAACAACGAACAATGTCACGTACTTACGTGGTACATTTGTTACATTGGATCTATTTTGTTCCTACCACACGGTTCACCACTTCCAATTATCATTGTGAGTGATTGAACACATGATTCGTTCTATAAAGTTCAACCCGAATTATTAGTGAATCAACTATTGATTGGTTGCACTTGTTACGTTGGTGGCCATTCATTGACAAGAATATATGTTTAGTGTGATGTGCTCCAAGCCTCCAAGTCATTCATCTTAGTAATCTACCACTTTGAGAATTATTTAAGACACACTTATATATCAATGGAACTAGCACATATCCTTAAATTCCATTAAGAATAATTAAAAACAACTTTATGTCTAAATGGCTCGTGCCCTCTTATCTTTTCTTCCATCAATTTTCTAATCAAATTAAAGCACCAAAAAGATCATTTTATATTGTCTAATCATCACTTATTATATTACTACTCTTTCTCTTTTAGATGCAACTAAGTGAGCTACTTTTTCATACCATCAACAAGAGTGTCTATAATATATTCATTATTAGTTAGTTAAGATATCATAAACAACATTATGTTGATATATAGTACTATAATAAGAAGTAGCTTCTCATATATACCATAACTTTGAATTCTAACACATAATAAAAGATTGTTTATACTTTGGTCATAAATGGATTGCAATGAAGTTGTCTTACATGATCACTTCAATTGCATTTGAACCACTCCTTTTGAAGTTTTTGAGCAAGCATATATATGATTAGAGTGTGATTAGCTACTTTATTAATTATGATATCTCTCCAACAAACAAAAACTCACCAATTAGAATCACAAATATATTGTTTTAACTTTGGATGCAAATAAATAAATACAATCATATAATGGCTTTTAACTTTTTTGGGTACTACCATAAACAATAGACAATCCTATACAATGTGATATTACTGTAAAAATAGGGCATTTTTTATATTGTGATCATTCTCTTATTTTTCCCTTTGCTCAATGCAAAATATGTAATAATTGAGTGTTATTTGTAAGATATACTTCAACTACTCATATTACTTTCTTTTTGTTACACGGGAAATAGATCAATTAGTTTATATTTTGAGTTTTATGTTCTTTATAATTTCATCACGGTGGCCTTTGAGTCTTGGATGCAATTACTTAGTTCAAGGCACACTAGAGACTAGACATATAAATTAAATTTTGTGAACCGCAATTATACAAATTTGCAATCAATTGATTAAAAATGAACATATATATTGTCACATAATGTAGTCCTTTCTTTGACCATCAATTATAACAAGTTTGAATGAAATTCTTTTATTTTAAGAAAATAAAATATAAACATATTACAAGTTTGAGTGTACTCTATAGGACCATGTATGTAATAACTGATTTTAAATGTAATGAAATGAAAGGATGGAGACAAGCAATCTTCAAAGCAAAAACAAGGTGTAGGATGGAGACTTCTCAATTTCTAGAGATCAGAGATAGAAACTTCAATTGGTTGAATTAAAATTCATCACAAGTAAATGCATGAAGTGGAGAGAAAGATTTTTTTTTTTAAAAAAAAAAATACAAAGTAATAGACTAATAAGTATATAATTATTACAATTATGTTTTGGCGAATATACTAAATCTTCACAGGAGCTTGTATTGGTAGCTCAATTTGCAACATCTTTTCCTGAAATTTTTTTCATTCATAAGTCTCAATCCTAGTTAAGAAATTTGAGACTTTTAACCACTCATATCAATTCAAATTTGTACGTTTATGATAAGTGAAATAATTCTTAGAGTTGTAAGTATATAACGACTAAGTATTGTTTCAAATTGGTATAAATTTGAGAATCTTATATAGCATATGTTATTACTAATTTATGTGGTTGAATCTTTTCTCTCTTTAAAATATTGCATGTTTTTTCAGTAAACAAATTGATGCAACGATGAAATATTTTATACAGTACCTCGCAAATAATAATCACTTGTTACACAATGAGGTATTAATATATCATTTTCCATTAATTTATAAGGGGGTAAATAGGAGAGAAACATAGATCTGCACAAGTTAGGCCAACAAGCACCCATGTCTAAATGCTAAAAAAACAAAGGTGAGCATTTCACTTTCAAGCATACCCATCATTCCCATGCAAATATACTTAATTGGTATGATTATTATTATTATTGAGTATTGACCATCAACATCATAATTTCCTTAAGACCAAGTTTTTTCTTCATTTTTAATTATGATTTTGTTATTAGGCCCCACACCATGCGCCACAAATCCACAAATTATTGTTTCCCACCCAATTGAGATTGAAGTCCCTTTCTCAATTCTATAATTACTCCCTCCATAACCAATAGTATACAGCGCAACGTCTTGTTTTTCGAAATGTATCAAAAAAATTTAAAATATTATACGATATAAGAGTTTAAGAATATAATATTGTCACTTTTACCTTTACCAAAATTTCAATTCGACTCTTATTATTTTCTCTCTACATTTTTACGCTCACAAACCATTAAAATAACTTTTTTTCCTACATTTGTTGATGAATTTTTATGTAGGACGGCTCTTCTAATTGGTGATGTTAGAGTATTAGTCACTTTTACCACCTTTTACTCTTTAATTATTTCTTCTTCCTTCTTTTTCTATTGTGTTATTGCATCAGGGAGTTGAAGTTGTGAATTGTGATGCCGTATTGCATATTGCCATGTACCATGTTGAAGATCAAATATGTCAAAATTGTAAATCATGTCTTTCAATTTATCTTAAGAATTTTTCACCAAAATTTTTTATCGTAAGAATTGAAGCAAGCAACGTGTATAATGCATCACAATTCTTTTGTCATTTACGGTAAACTTTTCTCATTTAGGAAGTTACATATTACTGGAAACTTTCATTTTCGGTTTATAGTAGATAAATTAAAATTCAAAGCAAATCAGATCAGAAAATACTAAAAATGAAAAAGAACAACAAGATCGGACCAAATCAGAAAAATAAATATCATATCAGATCAAATTAGAAAAATTCATATAAGATCAAACTAGATAAAAAAAATTCAATTCAGATCAGATCAAACCAAAAATTTTCATATAAGAAAAAATTCAAATCAGAAAAATTCAGACGAACTGAACATAATTTAAATTAAAACGAAAGAAGTACTGCGTATTAAAGATGGGCAAAAAAGTTTGGACATTTTTTGTTTTATTTATTCGGTGAAGAAAAAAGTTTCGACATTAACTTTCAAGTTTCAATGGTTGTTGAAAAAAGCTAGTAGTAATATATACTAATACTAAAGCAATTCTCACTTCTCAAATTTTCCCTCCTAAATTTCCCTCTCAAACACATTTTATTAATTATAGCATAAAAAATGTAAAAAACATTTAATGAAGGTTAATAAATCTATATTTGAGTAAAAAAAGTTACATTTATTTTAAATATTTATTAATTCATATAACTATAAAAAAATATTTTTTGTCATAAATAAATCTATTTTAAAATAATTACAATTAAAAAATATCAAATTTTAATTTAATTTGGAGCATTTTATAATTTATCTAAAACCGAGCATATGCTCGGGGATTTTCTAGTTAAATATAACGTGCACTTAGATTTAAAGTTATTACCCTACATGAAAAAACAAAGCTCAAATAAATTCGAATTTTCAGTGATTGTTAACGATCAATAACAACATAGCTAAACTAATTTCAAAGTACATAAAAGTTTATACTTTCACTTGTAACGTTTTAATAACAACTTTTATTTAAAAATGACAAGAACACTTCAATAATAGTTTTATCTTTATTTTTATTTGAAAAAGCCATGTGCATACACTCAATCAATAATAAAACTCTATTTTTTCTCTTCTCCTTAACATAATATATGTGTAAACACACAAAACACTATTATTCATAAATGGACTAGGAGTATGCGCCACTATTAATGTTTCTATTAAGGGATTATAGAGGAAGTATTACTAAAGTAAAAAATCAATATAATTTAGCAAATTTAAACAAATATTTTCTTCAAAAATTCCCAAAAATGTATTTTCTTCAATTTCTTTCGTTTTGCGTGGAGAAAAATCATTTTTTCCAAAGAAAAAAATTCCTCTTTTAAAAAAAACTTTTTCCTTTAAAAAACGTTTAGTTTATTGCTCTTTAAAATGTGTTTTTTATTATCAAGTTCTCCATTGAAAATCGTTTTCCTTAAACAACGATTTTCCATGAAAACATAAGAAACCTAATACCGCCGATGAATTTCACCAAATATTTTATTTTCTTTATCTTTTTGTGAGCTACTCATTGAATAACTAATAGCTACGTGTGGTCAATTAGGTACCAACTATGGAGTACAAGTGTAAATCACAAGCAAACAATTACTTTTCTAGAACATATAGCCAGTAATAGTATAGCTGTCAAGTGTGAAACTTGTTGAAATTGGCACAACGATTGTCAACAAATCTATTGGTATAAAAACATTAACATTAACATCCACTGTAAATCTGTAAGCCGTCGTACTGCCCTACAACCAACATACTTCCACAGTTCCACCAATTCACTTCCTGAACTACTCCACCAGATGAGATGAAGTGAATTGAACAACATAAATGTTGCGTATTATGATAGTCCTCCATGTTAGTATCAGAGCCAATTTCGTATCAAGACATTACAATAGGAATCTACGTCACGGTAGAAACAAAGAAAACCCAGAAACGTTACAAGCGTGTTACAGGCTCCAATTTCAGTTAATGGAACATAACATTTACATATAAACCTCTAACCACACACCCTGAAGAACCAGGTAAAAAAGAACTATTGAGTCTAAACCAGCAGAATTAACAGCAGCCACTTGCAGATTCATCAGCCTGGGGTGGTTTTTGCTTGAAAATGTTTTTCTTTACACCAGCTGAGCCCTCAGCTAATAGGCTAGGTGTGTCTAAAATCTGCATTTCACCAAAACAATAGTGTCATTACTGTCATCAATATCTTCAGAACTAAATAAAAGTTACAACCTATCTGCTTTTATTCTCTTTTTTGGGAAGGGCAGATAAAGAACTTTAGATGACCACCCTATCATGCACGTGTAAAACTAAAACAAAGTGAGGTCTATCTTGTTTGGGGCTGTTTTAGGGTGTGATTTATGGTGGTGGAAGGAATTCGAATCAAGTGAGATGGGTGAATGAATTGAAGGAGATGGAGTGAAGGGAGTGACTGGTGAGTGGGGAGAGTCGAGAGGAGATGGAGTGAAGGGAGTGACTGGGGATAGTCGAGGGAGATGGAGTGAGGTGAAAAAGAAATAAACGAGAAATTACGAATATAGCCCCCAACTTAACAGAAAAAGGTAACAGAGGTCATGGGTGGAAGTTTATAAAGAAAGGGGGGCTTCTGTGCATGTGAAGCAACAGCCAGTGTATTAAAGATGTGTCTCATCCTTGAGCAATAGTAGTACTTGTTGCCATCTTTTGGGATTAAGGTGATTGGGGGGGGGGGGGGGGGGGTTCTAAATTGTTTCAACACACCACCACCATCACCCAAACCCATCGCTGCTGCCCCAAATCAAACCAACCTCAAATTCAACACCGCCGGCTAAAGCAACCCCCAAATCGAACCCACCACCCTAAAGCCACCTCCTTCACCCGCCCACAACGCTGCAACACTTCAGCTCCAAACTTAATCTTATGTGTCGTTGTCGATGGAGCTCCAAGCCCGGATCGCCTCTATTTCCTCCTCATCTTCTTGCATTACCGTCATAAAATCAAAAACTACAAATCTTTTTATCCCATTACCCAAAATAAACTGCAAAATCTCAAATTCCCATTAGTGAAATCAAACTCCAGCATTGGTCAACCTGGGAGCATTTTTCGTGACTTGTGTGGTGGGGTTCCAGCCCTTTTTGCTCCATTCATTTTTCACGGCTTGTTTGGTGGTGGTCATTGTAGCCTTGTTGCATTAGATTGAGGTGCTGTTTGGTTGATTAATCGTGTTTCAAGTAGGGGGTTCGTCGATGAGTTATGAGATCAGAAGTGCTGGATATTTTAGGGGAGAGATTAATTGGGAAATTTAGGGTGTTTAATTGATGTTAATTATGATCAGATTCAACGTCATTAGCATTGCGGTATCCTAAGTCGGATGAGAGGATAACAATAGGCAATGATATAAAATTTGTCACATCATATGACATAAAACTTAAGCCAAATTGGAGCAAGAATAACGGAGGCAAAGGTTGGAACTAGAGGGTTTAATCTAAATCGGAGTAAGACTGACAATTTCGAATGTTGTTTTGGATACAGAGGGGGACAAATGAGGTTGTGATACGTTTTACGGAAAGAATCTAGACATGAGGGAGTGTTTTAAATATCTTAGATCAATCATTTAAAAGAATGGTGATTTGACCAAGATGTGGCACACAAAACTAAGCAAGGTAATTTAAAAACAAGGAATGCGGGTCGGACCCCGAACTCCGACCCGGTTCGTTCGTTCCAAATCGCGGAACAAATGCAACTTTGATCGCTAGGAGTCACGATCGAAGTTGGTAATGGAAACGTTCTGGTTCTTCAGTCCCACGGCCACTTATTTCTCGTCTGAAAAGAGTTTTTTGCTGAAAAAGAAAAGAGTTTTTCATCGGAGAAGAAAAGAGGTTGTAGATAGAAAGCATCAAAATGACTGCCAATGGGATATTTCTAGGTTTTCTTTTCTTTCGACTTTTAAGGGTAGAGACCCCACGTGCTGCTTTTTTTAATTGTTTCATTGATGAGAATGATAACACATCCACAGATTTACACCAGAAACCAACAACTTTTTATATTTTGTTTTTAAAAAACTTTATCTTACACTTCATATTTTTAATTTTTTAATTACCCTGCAATTAAATACATTGTCCTCTTTTTAAATAATAAAATAATGATAATATACTTGTATGTTTATATTTTATTTTTTCAACAAGTATTCTAATATTATGTGTTTATATGAAGGATATTATAGTACCGAACGATTCACTAGAGGGTAGCATTCCACGTATCCGTTTTCGTACCCCGTTTTGAATCGAATTCCGTACCTTGTACCATTGGTTGTGTAATCAAAGCATCCCTTTAAAGCTAAAGGGAAAATTCCATAGGAATTCTAAAAGACTAGTGTTGTTCTATGGTACAAAATGTTGGGCTTCTAAGAAGGAGCACATTGGAAAGGTAAGGGTCACGATGCAAATGTCGAGATGGATATGTGGGAACACTCTAAGGGATAGAATCGTAAATAAAGTTTGATAGTTGGTGTGATGGACATTACAAGCAAACTAAGGGAAAAATATTTGCGTTGGTATGGACATCTAAGGTGGAGGGAGAACAAAAATGATATGATTGGAACGAGTTTAAATAGATATATGAAAGATGTCAAGGAGAACAAGATTCAAGATCATAGGAGATGGAGGAAAATCTATGTAGTTGACCACACGAAATGATCAATTTTGGTTCATCTAGTCATCCAGGTCATAACTCATAAGACTAAGACTTCCATAATAATCGCAATGTGTAGGCAAGGGCTCACTTGTTAGGAGTGAGAGAGCCACAGAGGAAGAGTATAGTAAGGGGACAAATGTCATAATGAGAGAGATAAAGATAATAGATTATTACTTAAAATGACAATGTGACAATCAATAGGAAACTTGAAAATTAAGGGAAATGTTGCAAATTATATAAGGAGCAAAGAACTAATTATAAATGCAACACAGAACCTACAAGTTAACAATATGACTCATCAAAAAAAAGTGCAGGTGTTAATTGTTGAATCATTGTGCAAAAGGAATTAAAAAATGAAACAGAAACCTAAACCTAGAAAGAATAAACAAGAAAAGTAGAGAGCATTACCTTCAACACAAGCTCCTCAAAGCATTGCTGCACATTTACACGAGTTTTTGCACTGCATTCAATAAATAAGCATCCAGACTCTCTAGCAAAGTCAATTCCCTCCTTTTTGGTGACAACTCTTTCACTATCCTGACAAAATAACATAAAACTTTTCATTTCAGCCTACGAAAACATCCAATATCAGAAAAGAAAGCATCAATAACAAATCTTATTGCGAATAGCTACACCAAACATGTAACGAGTCGAAGATGAAATATCTTCATGAGTCATTGTAACTGAAACTATGCATGTCCACAGCCCTTATAATCTAATGACACTTATGCAGCTATATAGCATCCATATGTTGTTGTGGTCAATATGTGGAATGAGAAATTACACGGAGTAAAGGATAGAATTGAGTCATGAAAACTCCTTTCTAAGTAGGGTATCCAATTAATAGGTACAAAAAACATTGCCAAAAATTCAATAGTGAATCAAAGAAAGGGGGAAAAAACAAAGGGAGGAATCATAGATAAAGCCAGACAAATTAAAGATACATTTTTCTACATCAACACAACTTGTTCTCTAGATAGATACATGGTATGAGATCCAATTTCAGCAAGATAAACTGAATTCTTCAATACACAGCTCTTCGAATGAATTTGGCAGTAACGTTTTATTTACAGATTGGAAATACAACCTACTTCCTCCGTTTCATGACTTTCATCATAGTCGCTACACTTCCAATATATCACGGACTCCTAGGCAAATCTTTGGGGAAGAAAGAGATAGAGAGAATGAAAAAAGGTGGCCGAAAGTGTAGCAAGTAATTTAAAACTTCCTTATTTAGAAAGTGTAGCGAGTAATTTGAAACGGTGGAAGTAGATTATACCTTCTCTATTATTCCCTCCCCTATTAAAGAAAGACAAAATTCTTCCTTCCCCTGGTAAAATTCCTAAATAAAATTATTCCCTCCCCTAGTAAAATTTCTTTCACTTGGGGCATGTGTTAACTGGACAAGTGAATGACCGCATAAGAGTAAGGCCCAGTTCTCGCAATTTATTTCAGTAAAAATAAGTTTAAGTTCGGTTCAGGTAATAAAAATAAGTTCAGTTCAGCAAAATTCAGTTGACGAGAACAGGCCCTAAGTGCGACTGACACAACAAGGTTAAAATTTTGGGACATGGGAACTCTCTCATAAATTTGGACGTGTAAGGACACAGCATTTGTAAAAAATTAAACAGATAAATTTTGTACTTCATATTATAAATTCTACATTAACCCTCTCTTAGGCTGCTTCTTTCTTCTTTTATTTTTCATCATTCAACCTCACTAATTTACTTCTAGATTTTTCCCTTTTTCGTCTTTATTCCTGCCATTCTTCACCTTGAACTGCAAAAGTCACAAAATCAAGCCTAAAAAGGGTCTGTTAGGCAGATTCGGGGAAGGGTCACACCCCAAGGGCCTTCCCTAGGTAATTCCAATAGTGTAAACTTAGTTTTCTCTAGAGTTTTTCTTTACAAACTATTCCTTATTTTTATAAGTAGAAGTGTCAAAGAGTACAATGAAAGGTCAGATATGGAATAAATGTTCGAATCCGAGAATAGCGAGTTAAGTCGAGCATATAGATGAGTCCACGTAACACAGCTTGGGGCCTAAAGGTATTGGTTACTTCAATTATTTAAAAAAAGGTATTGCTTACTTCAAAACTAATTCATACAAAGCGAACCATTATAAACTAGACCAACTTTAACCAATGTAGTGCAACAAGAAAAGAGGATGACGTCAACTCGTCAAGTACCTTATCAACTTTATTTCCAACAAGCATCTTGATACAATCTTGGTTAGTTGAATAGAGATCAATCTCCTTTGCCCATATGTCACGTAGGTTGGTAAATGTATCCCTCCTTGTTACATCGTACACTGTTCCAATATATACAACAACATGAGAAATCCCCATCACAAAACTCACAATTTTTATTTTAAAAAAGGGGCACCACCATAGCTACCATTCAATACACTACACAGTAAAGTAAAACAATTAAGAGATATACCCAGAGCACAAAAGGGAAATATTGCAACCGCCAATACAACATAAATGAAGAAAATGCAGCATCCAACAAACAATTAGCCAACAAATATAAATATTCTTATACTCCGTAGTACAATCTATTAATATATATATCAACTAGTTAACCACTACTAAAGAAACAACCACAAAATTAGATTTTCCTAATCAAAACTTTTATTTTCCTTGCAAAATTCAATTTTTATTATTTAAGTATTTTTTTATTTGGTTGGGGTCACCGAGATGCGGATGTTAAGATGAATGTGCGGGAACACTCTGCGAGATCGAATAAGAAATGAAGTTATCCGCCAGAAAGTTGGTGTTGCAGATATTGCAAGCAAGTTAAGAGAAAACCGCTTGCGTTGGTTTGGGCATGTAAGACGGAGACCTCAGGGGCACCGGTGCGAAGAGTGGAAGAGTGGGATCAAGGGGATTTTAAACGAGGTAGAGGGAGACCAAAAATGACTTGGTGGGAAGGAGTTAGAAAAGATCTGAAGCAGTTGGATTTGCAAGAGAGTGAGGCTCTCGATCGGAGGGAGTGGAGGAGGAAAATTTATGTGGATGACCTCCCGGAATAATCACATTTGGTTCATGTTAGCCGACCCCACATATGGGATTAAGGCTATGATTGATTGATTGAAAGTATTTTTTTATTTCTTCATTACATTTATTTCATTAGTAATTCTCTAGACACTATGAAGTTGTTATAATTCCTTTTTAAAAGAAAAATTAATTTCATTGATGCATTTTTTAATCATATTGTTTAAATACTTTTTCATTAAATAAATAAAATCCATACATTTGAAACCTAATAAATTAAATAATTTTAATTAGTTCAACCTAATACATTTGAATAAGGATCTCGATCGTAGAGGAGGAAAATCTTTGTAGAAGACTCCTCGAAGTAATCACTTTTGGTTCATGTAGCAAACTCCACTTATTTTTAATCAACGATTTTGTTATTTTCTTAATTTTTCATATTTAATTATTATCATAATCCAATTTATTAAATTGAAAATCCAAACATTTGCACAGGGATCATCTAGTTCGGCCTATATGACAATGTTGAGACTACAAGAAATTCCAATCACTGAAAAGAATTTTGACAAAGAATTCCAGAATGTTATATCCATCCAAGATCTATAGCAACTCTTTATACTGCCAGTTGAAAAAAATAGAAGCAATATCAAAGTGAATGAAATAGCATAACCAAGGTTTTAAACTCATCAAGGTTGTATCATTAATTTATCACGATGACAGGAAAAAATTATTGCAAATTTATAACTCTTACAATAAGAACCACCTGAACAATTGTGTCAACAAAGAAACAATGCAGACAACAGTTTCATCAGTAGTTAAGTTTTCTACAGTTTACATCATCAAGTTTGAGCGTTGGACCACTTCTCCAACTCCACAAACATTAATAAACACCTAAAATAGAAAAAGACGGGGAAAAAAATTTACCCATGATGACTCCTTGTGCTCCTCTGTAATATGAGCTTGTTAATGTCCTGAATCTTTCTTGACCAGCTGCAAAAAAGTAACAATGATCCGTTAGACAGAACATCAATGAATTAAATAAAAACGCACTTCATTTCCCAAAATAATTTAAAATTAAAATAAGGGCTTTTCTATAAAATACACCTCAACTTTTACGTTTTCTACAACATACACCTAATGTATTTTTGTCTAAAACAGAACCCGAGATTTAATTCCATTCCACAAGGTAAAATTAATGGTTAAATTTAACTTAACCAAGGTTATGTTTGATTTTAAAAATATTTAAAAAACAAAAAATAAATTTAAAAAACACAACCCCCACCACCCACCCCCACTCCTAAACACTTACTCCTCCCTCGTATCCATCCAAAGCCACCACTCCTCCCACCACCTGACCACCATGCGACCACTCCTACCACCAACCACCCATGCCACCACCTGATCACCCTCCAAATCTCACAAACACCATCACGCCACCTTCGAACTCAACGCACCAACTTCGAACTTCAATGCCCTGTCGAAATCAGCCCACCTTCGCCAATTCAAACTCTATTCGAACCACTCCACCCAAATCAATTTCCAAATCAATTTCGAACCCCAAATCAATTTTCGAATCAATTAGGGTTTGAAATGTGAAATTAGGTTTCGAAATTAACTTAAATTCGCACGATTGAGTTTGATATTTAGTTGAAATTGCATTCATATCCCTAAAATCGAGTTTTTAATTTGTGAAATTTAGGTGTTTTGGTCAGGTGGCGAGTGGTTTGGTGGCAACATGGTGCAGCAGCTTGGGTTAGGTGGTGGGGAAGGTTGGAATGGGGGTGGGTGGTGGGAAGGAAGGTCGTTGTTTTTTAAAAATATTATATTTAACCAGTTAGGTTACCTTGTGAAATGGTACTGAACCTTGCGTTGTAGACAAAAAAAAAAAAAAAAAAACCATTAGGTATATATTTTATAGAAAAACCCTTAAAAATAAAATTTGACTTGGCTTCACAAACTAAAATAAGAGAATATATATATAACATTACTAAAGCAATCCGCACAAAATATCTTTTTCCCTCCTACAATACATTTAATTTCCTTCCCAACCCCCACTCCTCTCTATCTCTATCATTACTCCAAGTTAATATTATCTATATTATATATTAATTTTCCTCCTAACCCCCCTCCCCTCTGTCTCTATTACTCTATAGTTAATAGTTAGTATTATTTATTAATCAATTTCTTGGACTTCATTAAAAAAATTAATCCTCATTTATTAGTTGTTACTTTTTTTTCTTATCTTTTATTGGGTTAAGTTATTAAAGTATTTTTTTTAATGTTAACTTATTACTACTAATATTTTTTAATTTTGTCATTCTTATAAACTTGATTAGTTTTTTTCTTCATTAACATACATATTTTAAACATTAAGTGTAAATTTGGATATTCAGAATTGAATCTTTTATAGTAATATACTAAAGCAAAAGTCAGCTTTAATATTTTCCTTCCCAAAAGCTTTCATGTTACTTGCCCATACATGCTACAATTTTTTTACCTTTATTAAAATAAATTAAATTATAAACAATAAATAAACTTTATTTATCCCTCACAATTTCTTTCCATCTTCCCAAAATTATTCTAGACTTTTCCACCTTAAAATTTATTATCCACTACACGTGTTATAAATTATAGTTTAAGTTTTTTTCATCTTCCCAATACTGATTTTTCATATTGAACAAATTCAATTGAATACCTATACAACTAGACAATTCCACTTCAAAATTTATTCACCCAAAAATTCTTATTTGACGCTTTTTCAGTTTTGTCCACAACAAAGTCCCATTTTGTCAATCTTACTTAAAAAAAAGTCATGTATTTTTTATATCAATACATTCCTAAGTAAGAATGACTTCCTGAAACTCAATTTTTTTGTGAAAACCAAAAAGTATATGGTCAAAGTATGAATAATTCATTTGTGGAGGGTGCCAAGTTTTGAGAAGCCAACAAGACAACTGTAAGGTAATTAAGTTGCATAATACTGTATTCAATTACCAAACAAGAATTTCATTTTACTTTCTGATTGAATCATTTATGCAATTAAAGATATAAGATTAATTACAATGAGCTAAATCGTGCAAGCAATTAATAAAATAAGATGTAAAAAAGTAAGAAATGTATATTGTATGTATGTAACCTTTTTCCTTTAGTACAAAAAAAATTGAGTCACGACCACATCTAGAGTTGAAAAATGTTAGAGATATAGAGTTGTGAGAGTAAGAGTTTTTTAAAATATATTTTATTTTACTTTTATTTTTAGTTTTTAAAATTATGCATGATGTATATGAATTTTTATTTTTTGAAGGGCTTGGATTTGTTGAAATCTATAGAGTTCAACTTTATAGGATCCAAACCTCAAAAATGTATTGTCAATCAAAACATTACATAATTTTAGAAGGTTATATATTTACATCTCCAAATAAACATCATTACATGAATTCGACAATTAATTTCTCTTCATAATTAATTATTCCAAATAGGTTTGCTAAGATTGCAATAGTAAGTTACGATTTTATTTTTTTTATATCTTTTGAATTTATTTAGAATGATATACAATTTCTTATAACCTCCGTATTTTCATCATGTTATGCATTTAAAAACCGTGCATCGCGTGTATGTATGTGTGTGTGTGTGTGTGTGTATATATATATATATAGAGAGAGAGAGAGAGTTAGGATCCAATGAGAATAACCCTTCAAATGAGAAGTGTAAGAAGCAATCTTGGTCGTTGATTTTTGAGATGGACGGCCAAGATGTGCATAAGTTTAATAGTAAATGTGCATATTTTTTTGGGTTTTGCACATTCAAAGAAAATTCGTGCACATTTATGTACAAAAATTTGCACATTTACTTTTTTCATGAAATAAATCTTGACCCTCCATCCAAAATCCAACGATTAAAACTGCTTCTCACGCTTCTCATTTTAAGGGTGCTTCTAATTTGATCCTAAATCATATATATAAACTCAATCAAATGATTTCAATGTGCAATAACATTGGATTTTAAGTCTATCAAGTCACCAACCTTTCACGTGCCTCCTTAGCTTCATGAGAACAAAGGTTCAAGGGCTGGTATGGAGAAGTTTATCATGTAAAGTCTAATGGCAACAGACCTAATATTATAAGGTAATGCTGCAAACGTTGACTCTCTCGTCAATTGTTAAATGCGAGCCTCTTAAGAGGCAAAGCATAAAATTTAATTGTAAACAACTACTAATTGTGTGATAAGATGAACATCCTTGACACAGCAATTAACAATAATTCATGATGTTCTTCACATAGAGGTAAACATGTTTCCCGATGTAGGAAATGAACATGAAAAGTAATTAATTACAAGTGTAGCTTCCCCATAGATTAAGTCCCAACAAGTTAAAGACAACTAAAACAAGTTAAAGACAACTAAAACGAGACGTCGAGACTCCCTAATACAAAGCAGATAGGCAAGTATAAATTGTAAATAGGCAATCACTAAATAAGATAGTAGGTGCATAACAGCATAAATTGGTAGTAAAATATGTTACCTGTATCCCAAATTGCCAACTTCAACTTTTTGCCCCCAAGATTCACATACTTGACCTTAAAATCAACACCTAACGAGTGAAACAATATATAGAAGATAGTTAAGATGTTAGAAGTGATAAAAGATTAAAAGACTAATAAACTACTCTAACTTATATCAAAAGAAGTACCACTACTAACCACAAACCACAATGAATCTTACAGTATTTTTTCCCTTGTTTCTTTTCTTGTAAATCATTTTCCATGAATGATCATGTTACAATTTAAAAGTTTTACGACCAATCAAATAGAGACTAAGTGTCATGCATAAAAAGAAGATGCTTGAACAGGAAAGAATAGTCAGAGCATCACATCCATTGAGACTTAAACACAAGTTTAAGTTATATGTACAACAGTACAAGGTTCCCAAAGTCTCTAGCTGAACCAACCTATCATAACGTCAAGGCTGGTCGCCAAGCACAATACAACAATACGGCTATGTATAAAAAGAATTTGAAATACGCACTTAACTGTAAGGCCCAACAATCCCAAAGCCTCAAATATGTGCTAACTGCATGAGACACACAAAATGAATGTCCTGGAACAATGTGTGTGCACAACAATCTTACAGTATTTTTCCCCTTGTTGTAGAGTCCTGATTCCTCAACACCACCATGCTAGGACACTCTATAGTCTATCCTACATTCCTACATGAATCCACCTCCACATTTTCTGCCCTCCCTTCTATAAGCAAGGCTGCTAAGACCCTAAAGCAAGTATACATTGCTCTACTCGTTCACAGAGCATAATGTAGTGCCTCATCTAATACACCTTTCCCTTCAAGCTTCATTTTTTAAACCTCGCATCTCTTTATATCAACGAATTCTTGTCCAACATCTTTTAAGTTATTTGCCCCCTGACCCCTGTTACCCACTTTTCAGCACCCTCAAATATTATTTCTCAAGTTCTTAACTTGTCAATTTTACTACTCCCCATTCCTCAGCACCCTAAAATCAGCGGATCATCCCGCGTAAGTTGATTGCAAGGGCTGATAACAGTTTTTCCCATAATCATGGGCAACGATTAACATGGCACGCAAAAATACAAAGTCTCGCTTAAAAACCTTCAAATATGCTAGAAATCAAAACCCATCAACCAAGAATTATAAAAACAAACAGTACCCTTTATTTCAAACCCTAATTCCAAAACAAAAAGGCATGAATAAAGCGTTGATTTGAGAATAAATTAAAGGTACCAATAGTGGGAGAGAGATCTTCAAAAGTGTCGGAAGTGAAACTCAACAAAAGACTACTCTTTCCAACACCAGAATCTCCAATCATCAACAATTTGAACAAGTAATCGAATTCCGGCGCATTTGAATCCATATTGCGTCAATGATGAACCTGCAAAAAATTGAGAAAAAAGAATTTTCTATTGACAAAGGCAAATTAGGGAGAACGAGCATATTTAAACAGGAGATTAAGATTCAAGAGTTTTAGACAATGATTGATCACCTGTATAATTGATTAAGGATGAATGACTAAATCAAAAAATAAGAAATTTGATTTGTTTTTCTTATAAAATTTTGGAGAGAAAGAACAGTGAATAAATGAAGATCAGAATTAAAAAAGCGAGATGAACCGCCGAAAATATGTCAATATGACCGACTTTTGACTCTGCTGGCATCTGGCACTTACATTCATTTCTAAAGAGGATGGGAATGGATCCGGATTTGGATCGGGTTGAACCATCACTCGTATCCATTCATCACTAATAATAATTGGGTCTGTTTGATAAAAGTAATGGTGGAGGTAGCTATTAGCTGTAGAGGTAACTATTGTACATATATAACCAAAAAACAAAATGCTCTCAAAAAACTCCTATGAGAAAAACAAAGAAGTGGATCAACTCCAACGATCGAATAAGAAAGTGAAACGAAACATTAACCACTTGATTTTCTCCCAGATTCCAGAGGTCTCTCCCATGGAGGAAGACAAAAATGTTGAAGTGGATTCGGAGATGCCTGAACTGGAAGAAGTGACTCCCACGAAACCAATCTCATTCAAGGAGAAACTCCAAAGCTTTACGGGGCATCAGATGCATGGCAACACTGGCTCCTCACAAAGGATGCACGTTGAAGATGATCTCTCTGATGATGATTGGGACTCCGATGATGACATGCCTCCTGAAGAGATTGTGGATCAAGAGCAGTGTCCCATTATGCTACTCACCAAGGAGGAAAAAGCTCGTTTGCGTAAGCCTTGGAAATCTTCCCTAATCATAAAAATGTTTGATAAACAAATTGGTTACATGACATTAATGCGAAGGCTCAAGAGTAAATGGCAATTAAAAGGGGAGTTCATCTTAACTGATGTAGGATACAACTTCTATATTGCTAGATTTGCAAATCGAGATGATTATGACCATGTGCTCACCAATGGTCCGTGGCTTATTGACGATCATTATGTTATTATTCGTAGGTGGGTACCAAATTTCATACCAGATGATGAGCCCATCAAGCATTTGACTGCTTGGGTTAGGTTTCCAAACCTTGCGGTTGAGTATTTTGACACAGCCTTTCTAAAGCGCATTGGGGAAAAAATAGGCCGAGTTCTCAAAATAGATATAACCACGGCTGCTGCAGAAAGGGGCAAGTTCACTCGACTGTGTGTTGAGCTGGATCTCTCTATAGTGCTCTTGTCTAAGTTCTGGCATGTGGTCGCATTTGGAAAATTCAGTATGAGGGCTTGCGCATGGTTTGCTACCACTATGGTAGAGTAAGTCACAAGGAAAAGGAGTGTCCCTCTTTGAAGTCCCAGCAAGATGTAAACTCTCAACCTACCATGGCACCTTAGAATAATCATGCAAAGCCTAAGGAAAAGGAGTGCTATGGAGAATGGATGTTTGTCAAAAAACCATCACGAACTAGGGTTCCAAAACCCCCAGCAACCCCAAGATCCGACCCGAACCCATGGAACAAAGAACGGATCAAGGTTTCAAATTTTAAATTCTGAGGAATCAAACAAGGAAGTTGGGGAAAATACTATTATTGCAGCAAACTTAGAAGATTTGGTTGCTGATTCTCCGCCCTTAAATATGGTTAGTAATCTTCCTATTAAAGTAAGAAATATTGGCTCCAAGATTTCAAATTTGCATGTGATTCCACAAGATAACTCCCACTCCAATCACACTAATGCCAGCTCACCAAGATATTTTGGAGCCAATATTTTATCTCAAGAAGATATCATTGCGCAATTTCCTTCCCAAAATCCCAATGCCTTGGAAAAGAATGCTACCCTTCAACAGACTCGAATAAGGGCTCAATATTCCCAACATCATCACAACTCTCCCTCTGAAAACTCGTCTCAAGCAACAACTCTTGCACCTAATACTCACCCCACTTCATATTCTCTTCCTCATGCTACTCAAATTCCTCCCACCCGAATGGACCCTCTGTGTGGGTCACCTCATGGAAGAACCTGCTATAGGGATCCTAAACCCCCTGATCCATGTTATGGAAATCCAAATGATGACGTGGGTGGAGCCACACCCCGAGCCCCCAAAGCTATTGCTCACGATGACCACTCCCTTGGTGGCGAGAAGCATCTACAGTCGGATCTCTGAAGCCTATATCGATTTTCTTCCCCAAATTCCGGTTTTTATGAATAGCAGGTACCCAAATCTTTCCCCTAATCTCCCACCATTATCTTTTTTGGTGTGGAATGTTTGTGGTGCTGGAAGTAAAGCCTTTCTCGTGGCTCTCAAAGAACTTTTAAGGCAACATAAACCTACAGTTGTGGCCCTTGTGGAAACTCATATGGGTGGAGCGCAAGCTCTTTCCATTGGCAACTTTATCAACTATGGTGGCCATATGCGGGTGGATGCCCAAGGATTCTCTGGTGGCATATGAGTGTACTGGAAACCAGAGCTTGTCCAGGTCACACTCGCAAATCAATCCTCTCAACCATTTAACCATGGAAATTCGAAGAATTGGGGAAGACCCTTGGTACTACTCTGCCATCTATTCATCTCCGAACCCTATTAAACGTCAAGATCTTTGGAAATTCTTGCAAAAATTTTGCATCCTCTCACAATCTGCCTTGGATGCTTGCTGGAGACTTTAATGACACTCGCAATGACTCGGAGCGTTCCTCCTCTTGCTCGGAGACTTCCCGTCGATCAAGGAGATTTGATGCATGGATTAATGAACTCAAGTTGATTGAACTAGCTTTTGCTGGTGCCTCTCATACCTGGGCTCGTGGTTTGTTTTTTGAAACCAGAGTTAGTGCTCGTCTTGATAGGGCCTTATGTAATTCCAATTGGTCCACTCGGTTCACCCATGCCTCTGTTAAGCACCTACCTGCAATCCAAAGTGATCATTCCCCTCTCCTTATCTCGCCTAATGGCTTTGCTCCTTTGCAAGCTCTCAACAGGCCATTTAAATTCCAACCCGCATGGATGGCACATGAAAATTTCGTGCAGTTCTTGGAAAATAAATGGTCCCTCATCAACTCCTCTTCTCCATATGCTTCAAAATTTATCCATGGCTTTACAGGAGTGGAATCGCACCACATTTCATAACATCTTTTAGGAAAAAAGATCCCTCCTTCTCGCATCAGTGGAGTTCAACATGATCTTGCAATCTCACGTAATCGCGGATTAATCAAACTTGAGAGTAAGTTATGTCGTGAATTAGATGAGGTCTTACAACAGGAGGAATTGTTGTGGTATCAAAAATCGAGGGCTGACTGGATTCGTGATGGAGACCTGATAAGTGGTTTTTAGGGCCATTTCTCGTACTCATTTAACCCTCATTTAGACCTTATTTTGAGCCTAATTGTATACTTTAGTCCCATTTTATGCTCRTTTGCATCACATTAGAGTTTTTGAACCTTAATTGTTAAAATGATGCAATTTCGATGTGTTTTTAAGGTTTAGCACCTACTTTGACATTTGGTTGAGTGATTTGTAGGTCATGGAATCTTTTGGAGGAGCATTTAGAGGCATGGAAGGTGTCCTAGCATATTGGAAGAAGCTTTAGGAAGGTTGGAAGGCAAAGTGGAAGAAAGTTCCAAAATCAATTTTCGACCTACCTTCACCATTTTGGCTATAACTTTCTTTCTACAATGAATTTTGATGCGTGGTTAATTGCATTGGAAACTAGAGATCCAGAGCTTTCCAATGGTACATCGCATTCTGCAATCAAAGGTCTAAATCTAAAGTAATGAGCGTTTCAAATTCGGAGTTTTGCGTAGTCTGGTCGCTCCTAAGCTCCATTTCCAGTAGCTTAGGAGCGACCGCTCCGCCTAGGAGCGACCACTGCGATTTCACGCGTGGATTGTGTTTTTTTTTTGGGCCTTGTTTAAAGGGGATATAAATAGCCTCTTTGAGAGGTTTTTCACACACACTCTCATTTTCTTAGTTTTAGGTTTAGATTAGAATTAGCTTAGGGTTTATAGAGAGATAAATTAGCTTGTAATTGCAATTTTTATTCAATCAAACATTTAAATCAATCAAGTTCTTCATTTTGGTAATCAATCTCAACCTTTTCTTTTGTTTTCTTGTTTTGTTACTTACTTTTGCTTAGAATTGCTAGTAGATCTCTAGTTGCTTGTTTCTTGTTAATCTTAGTTTTAATTAACTTATCAAGCATGTTTAGTGTTAGATTGTTGTTTATTTCTTGTTTATTGCTTTTCCAATCATGAATAGTGGGTAGTTTTGTTTTCTAGGGTTTATGGGAAGGAACTCATAAATTGAGTTGGGGCTTTTGACTTGCTAGCTTGATAGAATAAGGGGAGAGTAGTTTGAAGTGTTGTGAAGCTAGGGAGTTGCTTGTGGCCAAAGTTAATCCCCTTGTATGGGTGGTCTTGTTATGTTTTGTCTATGAGTATTATAGGATTGCTTTTCATGCCTTTGGACTATGAATTTGATGGTGCCTTGAGAGAGGACTTGAGGGTTTAGGATGGTATAGGTTGCTCTTGGTTTATGGTGGTCTAATTGAAGGGTGAAAATGGTGAGGCCTTAAGGGATACTTTTCATCCTTCGTTTTAGACTCAAACTCTTGATTTGGGGCCCTAGTGGGATGGCGAGAGTATTTAAGTGAGCGATCCCTTTTCCCGGAATTTTGTTAGKATAGTAAGTCAAGTTCSCCAATCGTGAATTGAGTTCCGGAACATAAACTCTAGATTCTTTAGCTTTTGAAATCTTTGTTTCGCTTTCTAGTTATTAGTTGGTAGTTACAATTGAAAATTCTCGCAAAAAAAAAATATTCTCAAGACCGTTAATTAAACAATTGGTATAATCTACGTTGTTCCTCGTGTTCGATCCCCCACTATACTACATCTTGGGGTTATTTGATTTGGACCTAAAACCCCCTCATCAAGACCGCAACACCTCCTTTTTCCACTTAAGCACGGTGGTGCGACAATGGAGGAATAAAATTGTGGCTATTAAAAAGGATGATGACACTTGGATTCAAGACTCTGCTTCCATCCATGAGCATATGATGGAGTATTTCAAGAATCTTTTTATGGAGGATAACCATGAAATGCGGCTACACGATTTACCTCGTGGTCTTTTCTCTAATCATTCAGCTCTTGATTGGAAGCACCTAACTCGTCCTTTCACCACCATGGATATTGAGTATGCTCTTAAACACATGGGGTCTCTAAAAGCCCCTAGGCCTGACGGTTATCAAGCTCTATTCTTTCAAAAGAACTGGAATTTTGTTGCGCATAATGTCAATGCATTCGTGATGAATATTTTGGTTGGTGGTGATTTTCTAGTTGAGTTAAATGAGACTTTTTTGGCCCTTATTCCCAAGGTTGATCATCCTGAAATAACAAAACAATTCCGGCCAATTAGCTTGTGCAATGTGATTTATAAATTAATCACAAAAATGCTTGTTAATCGAATCAAATGAGTGTTGCCTAAGCTCATTTCTCCTACGCAGGTCAGCTATGTTCTTGGTCGTCAAATAACTGATAATATTGTGATTTTTCAGGAAGTCTTGCATACCATGCGAACCAAGACGAGAGGAGTGCCTTTTATGGCAATGAAATTGATCTTGAAAAGGCTTACGATCGCCTAAACTGGGATTTTATTCGTGATATGCTCCAAGAAATGAAATTTCCACGAGCAATTGTTGAGTTAATCATGAAGTGTGTCTCCACTCCAACCATGCGAGTTTCAATCAATGGAGAATCTTCGCCCCCTTTTTTTCCAAGCCGTGGAATACGTCAGGGAGACCCTCTATCTCCATCTTATTTGCAGAAGCCACAGTTGATCAGGCTATCATTATTAAGAGGTGTTTGGACGGATTTTGTGGAGCTTCAAGGGAACGTGTGAGTTATGCTAAATCTCTTGTATTCTTCTTTCATAACTCAAGTGGTGAGGATCAAATTCTCATTTGTTAGGCCCTTGATATGCCAAGTACTGAGGACCTTGGCTTCTACCTTGGGATGCCCTCGATTTATGGTCATGTCACTAAGGCTACGTTTGCTCATTTGACTAAAAAGTTGATCGGAGACTAGTGGGGTGGAAATCTAAATTCCTCTCTCTTGCTGACCGTGCCACCCTTGTTCAATCCACACTCTCCTCGATTGCAACATACTCAATGCAGACGACCAAAATTCCTAAAATTCCTAAGTCCAGGCGTTTCTTATGGGGAGGGAGTGAAGACCAACAAAAGAATCACTTACTTTCGTGGGATACAGTTCAACTACCTAAGCATCAAGGTGGTCTAGGGATTAAAAGTATGAGGCAAGTTAATGCTGCCTTCCTAAGTAAGATAGTATGGCGATTACTCTCAGAACCATCCTCTCTTTGGGCCCGTGTCCTTCGATCCAAGTATTGCAATATGAGGTGTGATGATAATATATTCAAGCCCCATCGCAACTGCTCAAATTTGTGGAGGGGTATAGTCGAAAATGTAGCCACAATTCAACAAGGAACTCAAGTTGTTATTGGCAATGGTGTTGCCACAAATTTTTGGACTCAAAAGTGGGCTATTGATAAACCCCTTAAGGATTATTGTGTGATTAAAGAAATTTCTTTGCATTTGATGGATGCCAAGGTCAATGAAATGTGGAATCAAGACACGGGGTGGCGTTGGGATATTTTTGCTTAATTCCTCTTCCCTAGCATTCTCATGTCCATTTATTCTCATGTTGTGGTGAATAGTGAAGATATGGTCGACCAATTTTACTGGAATGGATCCTCTACAGGGACTTTTACAGTCAAGTCAGCCCTTAAAATTATTCGACTTGAAAATGATAATGCAAATTGTTTGATTTGGAAAGTTCTTTGGAAATCTCGGGTTCCTAATCGATTGAAATTTTTTGTGTGGCTTGTCCTTCACGAAAGCATCATGTGCAATGCAACAAGACAAAGGAGGCATCTCTCGGATTCTTCAATGTGTAACATTTGTAAGCATCAATGTGAATCACCACTTCATTTGCTGTGAGATTGCCCTACTGTGATACATATCTGGAATTCTCCGTGTTCCAGTACAATGCTCTCTTGGTTTTTTTACTGAATCCAACATTCAAACTTGGGTTCATAAAAATCTAACTTTTGCAATTCGTGGGGCTTACTCTTTTCTCTTGCGATATGGTGGTGTTGGAAATGGCGCAATGAATTTATTTTTGGACGACAACGAGAAATCCCTTTTGACAGAGCCAATTTCATTCGGGAAAAATTTCATGAGGCTTACAGAGCACTCTCTCGGGAAGATCCACTGCTCCCCACTTCGCCTAAAGTTGAGTTTTTTATTCGATGGAACCCCCCAAAGGAAGATTGGGTTGTGCTCAATACCGATGGTGCTATAAAGGGTGCCCCTTGGTTAGTAGGAGGTGGTGGTATCCTCCGCAATCACTACGGTCAGGTTCTTACATGTTTTGCAGCTAACTTCGGGTGTTGCACTGCTATTCAAGCGGAATTTTTGGCTCTCTTAAAAGGAATTGAATTGGCCTGGGAAAGACGAGTTCCCATGTTAGAAATTCGAGTGGATAATTGTGCTTGTGTTCAGCTGATTAATCAAGCTACTACTAATGGTGGACCTCATAGGCAATTGATTCTTTACTGCAAGAATATGCTGGCTAGATCAAAGTGGCAAGTTCGGTTGGTCCACTGCTATAGGGAGGCTAATGCGGCTGCGGATTGGCTAGCCAATCGTGGAGTCATTCAAGCACAAGCTTTCCAGGCATTCGAGTAGTTACCATTGGAGCTGGCTAGGATCGTAAGCAATGATACTCTAGGTGTTGCCCTTCCAAGATTGATTAGCATGTAATTTTTATTTTTTATTTTTGTTTTCTTTGTTTGAGGAGTAACCTCTCATTTTGCACCCAAAAAAAAATTGTACATATATAATAAATATTTTAGTTATACTTCATATATTGTACGATGTTGTAATTTTTATCAAATATCTATGAATATAATTTTGACATTACATTTGAATTCTTTATTATTTTGGGAATTATATACAATTATATCTTTGAACAATAATTATAGCGAGCTGTTTCCCAATATATTGCTTGGACTTTATACAATTTTGTATATATGGTTATACTTTTCATTGTTCCCATTTTACTGTCCACATCAGTGGTTTATTTGCTATTTTTTTCCGGTTTTGGAATGAAACCGCCAATTGAAATAGCCAGTTTAGAAACAAAATCGCCATTTCGGTTAGCGGTATTATCTCACACAATATCGCTATTCAAGATGGCAGTTTCAATGTTATGCTTCTACTGTACATTCATCACAAACAATAATAAGGACCTTCACAACACAAAACGATCGAAAGCTTTCCCCTGTTGCGCCACAACCAGCTTTATCTACATGACTACACCACTCCTTGACCGGCGTTACAATGGTGTTTCCGACACAACATCACTACAACAAACTGCCGCCATCACCGGTGCTGCGATTTCACGCAGTTCAGATAATTTCTTCCTAATTTCATGGTTAATTTCACGCGATTGAACTTGTGAAAATTAGTTTATTCATGGTTAATTTCTTCCTGATAGAGCGTCGCCAACCTATCAAATAATAAAACCTAACTCGATCTCACTAACTAGTAGCAAGGGCAAGAAAGGGTCGAACCCATGAGAGGCGTTGAATCAACCACCGAAAGTCAATGTTTAAACAAGCTAAGTCAACTGGTGCTTTGGGAATTGTTTGTCACTAAACTAGGTTTATAACTAGAATTAAGATTAAACGAGAAACTTTGATAAAAAAGGTCTAGGGCAATGGCTATACCACCCAAATTTATCAATGAATTTCAACAAACAAGGGGGAATCAGCTCAAGTTGGGATCAAACTATGGAACGCTACCTAAGACACCTAACTACACTCTCGAGCTCAAAGGATTCCCTAGTTCATGGACTACAACCTATTTTCGTGGTTACAATTCACAAAACCAAGCATGAAAACCAAATTCACGGTGACAACAATAATGTTCCCTTGACTAGAAATCCCTATTTTCATGGTCTTTTAGTCAAGCAAGTTCAAAGGAGCGAGCTTACTACCCAACTTCATCTTTCGATCCTTCATTAAGGAGACTAAAATTAAGTACTTGTGGTGATCAATCACAAGAACTAGCATGAAAAACCCTTAATCAAGGCTAGTTAACACCAACAAGAATCAAAACCCCACAAACAATTAGCAATTCATGACAAATTGAGGGTTTTACCAAACCCTAGAAATTAACTACTCACAATCCATAATTAATTCAACAATCAACAATTTAGAGTTCATAATATGTAAATTCAAAGCTAAAATCAACAACAATCAACAATTTAAAGCCAATAATCAACTAATAATAGCATAATAAGTACCAACAATTCACTACAAAGGAAGAACAAAAGAACTAGAGGAGAGAGAAAGTTACTTGAAGCTTCAATGATGAACAATAATGGCGGAAATCACTTCGCAGGGCTAAAATCTTGAGAATTAAACTAGAAATTACAAGAACTTTGAGAGTAAATTAAAGTTCTAAGCTAAAAACTAAGTGAAGAGCCCTAAAATGAAGATGTCTCTAGCAATTGGCTCCCAAGGGGTAAATATATGACCCACTAAAAATAGAAGAATAAATCCATAGAAGAGTCGAAGAAAGCAGAGCAACACGGACGTGTTGATGGTGACACGGACGTGTTGCTCAAGACAGTAGCAGGCAGACAGTGGAAAAATTCGGGACCTGACAGTGACACGGACGTGTTGCAAGCAACACGGACGTGTTAGGGTGACACAAACGTGTTGATAGTGACACATCCGTGTTGGTCTCTGTACCTCAGCTGCTTCGAAACACCATAACTTTCACATCGGTTGTCAGATTTGGGCGTATGACCTATCGTTGCGAAGCTAACAAAATAATCTTTGACCTCCATGTAAAATCACCTCAATCCGATTAGTGGATCAAAAGATATTATCATTTGAATCCACACCTAAGCACGAAAGGCTTCCAAAAGTGCTCCAAAAAGAACCTAAAATATATAAAAACACATAAACTACCAGTGAAGCATTAGTGTGACCAATATAAGTTCAAAACATACAAAAAAACACTATAATGCTTCAAAAACACAAGAAAATAAGCACTAAAATACACCTAAAATATGTACAAATAACGACTCATCACTTCCTAATTTGTTGAAATCTGCCATGTTTATACAATATATTGAACTGCCATCTTAAATGGCGAAGTTTACATCGAGAACCGCCACTCTAAACGGCGGTTTACACAATAAAACCACCATTTCGAGCGGCGGTTTCTAGATGAACACTTCGCCATTTAAGATGGCGGTTTTAGCCTCAACCGGAGAAAAAAAAAACTAGCATTGGGGTGAACCGATGACATGGACATTAATTTTGGAATTTAAATAATTGTAGCCATGTGTTAAATTGAGAAACTTCCGGACAATATTCTAGGAAACAACTCAATTATCACCTTGTATCTAGTGATGGCAATGGGTCCAGGACCCTACCAAGATCCACCCAAACCCTACCCTAATTTAAGGGTATGGGTCTTAAATTTTGGACCCTATGGATATAGGTATGATATTTGTTGAGTCCCTTAAGTTTTGAATGATGACAAACCATTACAGGAAACAGGATAATTAAGTATGAATACAGTTGGTTCTGGGAACCAGCTGGTTTGGGATACTTGTTTCCTCAAAAAAGTTAATATTTATTGTGAATACTTTGAAACTAACTTGTTTGTTACAGGGAACAACTGATTACATAAAAAGCTCATTCACTGGTACAGAACCAGTACGAGCTGTTTCCTTGACTGTTATGCTGAAAACAGTCATATATCTTTTGTTGCATGTTAACATTGTTATATGTGCAGTAATAGATTGATTCCAAGACTTGAAGTGTGAATCCTTTCGAAGACATTCGAAGAAAGAAGCTGTGCTAAAAAATTGAAGTAGTTGAAGGAAGATTCAAGTTCTTGAAGATTACATGAAGATTCGAAGAATTGTAACTTAAAGTTTATTTTTAGGATATTCATGTAATATGCTCTGTAGTATGATTGAATAGTAATAAACTAAGTGCCTTAAGTGTTCTGAGTATGTTATGAATTCTGGTACAAAGTTTGGAACATAATTCATAACACACTCAAGGAACCAAGCTAGGGAACCAGTTGTGTTCCTGAATGGAATATTGGCTGTGGTTTTGAAAAAGGATTTTTCTAAAATATTTTAAAGGATATTTTGAAAAGATATTTGCAGCTGGAAATATAGATGAATATGTGTATATTGCCTTAAATCTTGGAGTATATATCTTGTTCGACTAATTCTTTAGGATAAAGTCGAACAAGATAAATACTTTCCATAAATCTAATCTCGCCTTGTTTGGCAAGTATAGATTTATGGAAACTAGGGTTTAAGTMAATATACATATAAATACACATCTATACTTCCATATTCCATAACTCTCTCCACGGATAAAAAAGCATAATATTTTTGAGAGAAAAACACAAAAGCACAAGTTCATTACTATTGAGTCATACACGAGCATTAGTCGAGCCTAAACATTCTCTTACTTAGCTTTTAAGAAGTCATTCATAAGAGAGAAGATTGCTATTGTAAATGCATTCAACAGAGGGGTTGAAGGCCTGGTGAGTGTTTGTGAGTTCAAACACAAAGTTGGACTTACGAGTGTGAGTCGAGTGCACATTCAGAGTTGAGYGTGGGGTGTGCTGGTTCCCAGAGTAGGGAAACAGTAGAGTGAGCGAGTTCTTTGTTTTTCGAAGTAGATTAATAAAAGAACTTAGGATAGGAGGACGTAGCCCAGAGTTGGGTGAACCTTGTTAAATACTGTGTGTTCTTTATTGCTTTATTTATATTCCGTGGCGTACAGGAACCAGCCCTACTGGTTTCTCATTATAAGTTCGAAAGCAAAAGAAAAATTGGTTATCATTAACCATACTCAATTCACCCCCTCTTGAGTATTACATAACCTTCAATATTGGTATTATATTTATCGAGTAAGGGTAGGGTAAGGGTCTAGTTTTCATTTACCTAGATCCAACCCAGACCATACCTTGCCCACGGACCCACTTAATGTATTATATTACATTTAATTAAAATGAAAAAATATATATTAAATGATTAAAAATACTACAAAAATTAAACCAAAATCCCTCAATTTCACTAAATTATAGTTGTACCAATTCACTCAGTTCCCTTGTCCTCTCTTTGTCTCTGTCTTTCACAACTCAATATTCACTGAATTACTTGCTCAGGCCACCACATCATGAGCATTTGAGTGTGAAATATTGTTAATACATGCGAAAATATAAGCCAGGTATTTTTTTTGAATTTTTTTATATTGAACCCATCTTGGACCCTAGCTACACCCTACACATACCCTATCGGACCCAACGGGCATGGTATGGGTCTTAAAAAAAATTACCCTATGGATATGGGTAGGGTATGGATCTAAATCAAGTACTTAAGGTATGGGTATTGGGTAAGGTTCTAGACTTACCCTACCTAGACCCTATCCATTGCCATCACTACTTGTACCCCTTGTTAGCGTGTTGCGTGCAGGGTTGCTCTTGAGAATATGAGTCCTATAAACTATTCTTTAAAAGCAATTTGATTTTATATTTAAAAAATTATGTATGAAGATGTACGTAGTAAATTTATACGAAATAATATATACAAGTATATGTATTTAATTTTAACTAGTTTTTGAGCCCGTCGTTGCCCAGGTCGTGTATATGTTAATCTCTTAAGTGTAGGTGTTGAGTGTTTCTTATTTTTTCTCCTTCTAATTTCTCTGGGTTATTTAAAGAAAATGATTATTGTTTGACATATTTGATCATAAAAAATAAGACTGTAGAGTATTTGCAATTTAATTAAACAAAATTTATATACATTGGTCATGTTCGCAATTTATCTAGCTCTTAATGACAACCTTAAGGGTTGTATTTATCAAATTCCTTAATTTAAATAGAAATTAGAACAAAATCATTGTTGTAGGCATAATAATATATGAAATTAAATAGAGAAAGATGAAAGGAGAACGGTTAACTCCATAAAGAGGGAAGTGAAGAGACTAAAGGTTGGAGCCAAGAAGTGCTTAATTAATGTTTTTTAACGTGACAAATGTAAAAATTAGCAAAAAAAAAAAAAAAAAAGACTAAGAAGGGAGTATAGAGTGACGTGGTCACACAAGAGATAAGAGAATAGAGGAATTGTAAGAAAGCAAGGATGGTTTGCCAAGTGAAGTTTGGGGTGGGAGTTTTAATAAGAAAAGAATAGATTTTAAGCATTCTAAGTAGTGCTTATTAAAAAAAGAAATCAAATCAGATAAAAAAAATTCAAATCAGATCAAATCAGATGAGGAAAATTCTGATCAGATTAGACCAAATATGAAAAATTCAAATCAGATCAGATTAGATAAGAAAAATTCAAACCAGATCAAAAAATATTAACAACAAAAAACAACTACAAATAGTTCAAACCCTAAACTCATCACGAACTCCTCATTCTTTCTTTTGAAAAGAGGGAAGGGAAAAGCGATTTTTTTCCCAAATACAACTTTTTAGTTCAATATTTACGATTTTGCTCAAAATTATTTACCGATCTACTGTCCACATAGGATTGGGAAAATTTTTAATTTTATATTGCAAAAATGCTATCCAAGATAGCGATTTCAAAGACAAAAACGCTATCATGAATAGCGTTGTCCATTAGAAAAAACAATTGAAAATCATAGAATTGAGATCAAGAAATGTATGGATGCCACATGAATTGCATAAAAACAAATGAAAAGTAGCCACCTAGGATATTAGTGATAGTGATAGCACATAGATTGTTAGAGCAATTTTTGTCCATTTCTTTACATCCAATGTGATTCTTCTACATGGCCTCTTTGTAGCTATGGCCCATCAAAAAGTATTGCAGGTTATGGATGTTGTTTCTCTTATTGAGAGTTTTCCCTTAATTAATGATAAACGCTATCTAAGATAGATTTTTAGTCATGAAATTCGCTAACTTAGATAGCGTTTTACACATTCGTACTATCCAAAATGCAAACAAACTTGCAAACAAAGAACGCTAATCATAGTAGCGTTTTTAACAAAAACGCTATTTCAGATAAAGATAGCGTTTTTGTTATAAAACGCTTTTTCAAATAGCTTTTTTGTTATAAAAAGCTATTTCAAATAGCATTTTTGTAGTAATCTTTTTAAGAAATAAATAAATTCTTCCCCGATTCTACTTTGTTAGTAGATCGGTAAATAGTTTTCATACCAAAGCAAAAACCGTAAATATTGAACTAAAAAACTGTATTTGGGAAAAAAGTTTCGGGAAAAGCAAGATTTTGGAAAAGTAGACGAGGAAAGAGAAGGAATGAGGAGCTCAATTATTGAAGGGATATTAGAAGAATACGAAAGGGTGGCAAATTTGAAAGAGAAGAGTATAATGGAGATCTAAGAAGGAAAGAACAACGATGGTTACTAATCAATGGTCATGGTTGAAAAGAGGGAAGGGAAGAGCATGATTTTGGAAGAGTAGATGAGGAGAGAGACGGAGTTAGTAGGATGAGTCTCACTACTTGGATTACTTTCGTTTTTAGACGATGGAGGAGTGTTCCCCCTTTGTTGAGTTTGCTCATCTCCTGAAACCATTTCTGATTCCCTCCCCATTGACAGTGCCAAATGTTGTAGAAAGTGAATTGGACAACACCACAATATTTCCTCAGCTTCTGGGTTAAGAGAGGGATGGAGGCTTCCTGTCAATGCTACTTTTGGAGAGTTGACCTCTATTGAACGTTGGGGTAGGGCCTTGGGACTTCCTCCTATCAAGCAAAGGTGAGACCTAAATCTAGTCAAAGCTCTTAGCACTCCTTGATCCTTAGCAGCCTTGATGTGCTACGCCTCCTTAGCACCTGCACAAAGGAGAATAATCCTATTCGGATTAGCTCCCCTCCGATGCTTAAGTAAGTACGAGAAGTAAGGGAATAAAAGTGCTATGTAGAGAGAGAGAAAGTAGTGAGAGACGCTCTCAAGTGGTTGGTTGTTGTGTGTAATTAATGGTGCTTAAATAAGCTTTTTTTGGGTACCTATAGGCTATCCACCTTAACCCTTAGAAGCTTAGATGTGTGACACTTGTCACCATCTACACCGTAGGTTATCCATTACTACCGCTTTGGTGTACGGATATCTGATTCTCGATCTGTTTCTAATCGGATTTGTTTTATTCGTATCGCTTGCCACATGGATCGCTCAATCTGTATATTAGAAGGACACATGTCCAAGGATTTTCACTTGACACATCATTTGCCCCTCAAAGACCCTCTAAACCTCTAGGTTTATAAGGTGTTTGACCGTGGTACCATGACGTTATTTTATACAAAACAACGAGACATTCACAAAAATATCGCTTTGAAAAGTAGTTTTTTTAAATCTTGGAATGGTCTGAGCTCACCGCACTTCGCAGAAGAAGGACCATCGCAACAGCGCAAGGGAGCAAACTCAATGCGTTCTCCTATCCCGTGCAACAAGGATTTCAAATTTTCGAACTCCCAGCCGCTCAACACCCTATTCCTTCTAAATAGGGCTGACAGAGAGAGAGAGAGAGAGAGAGAGAGAGAGAGAGAGAGAGAGAGAGAGAGAGAGATACATTTACTCCGACTTCTCTCTAGAAATTCATCTGCTTTCGCACTTTTCTCTCTACCTTCTAATTGTAGCAAAGTTCGAAGACAATTCATGTTCGCACCTTTACGAGTTGACTTAGCGCGCTTCGTACCTTCGGACTTTTACATCTTTGCACGTCTTCACATGCTCAGGTACTAATCGCACTTTTCTTTCTTCGCACCTTATTCTTTATTCTTTTTTATCAAAGTAATAAATATGAGTGATGCGAGTTCGACAAAATCTTCGCCCATTAAGCATAGATTTGGGGGCTTTGAAGACCCTAGGCTAAGTTCGCTTGGGTCGATTTCGACCGATCGCTCTTCGACCCTTTGCCTTTTTTCTGCCTTTTCCTTAAGCCTTCGTCTCGTCCCTGATACTCTGCTTGTGCAAGATACAACTATGCTTTGCATAAAGCATATCACCAAAAGAAACCCCAAGGACCAAAACTACGATGATGTAGATGAAAGTAAACGTCCCAACTCCTCGGGGCGTGATGCAGAGAATGTCAGGGATGTGGACTTCGACGCAGCCCTTGATGTTGAAATCGAGGCTTAATTTGGTGACGATGCGGATGACATGTTGCTAGCTCCTATCTTCAAAGAAACCCACGAGAAAAACGAAGACAGCGAGTCTAGCATCGACGAGGACGAAGACAAACCAAGTCCTGAAACTGTTCGAGTGCGAAAAAATTGGATCCTTGCACTTCGAGCACACAAGGCCATATACGCCCCGCACATTGGTTTCGTCGAGCCAGATGTGAAGGAGATGTTCATATTTCCCGCGGGGGGAACCCCAATAACTTTGACTCCCGAAAATACCTTCTCAGTGTATAAGGACGTAGTTGACCTAGGCCTTCGCTTTCCTTTAAAAACTTCAATTGTTACTTTGCTGAAAGCCTATGGTATTGGCATATCCCAGCTGACACCAAACTCTTGGTGCCATATCTTCGCATAAATGGGAACCTGCAAGGCAAAGGGTTGTCCCTTATCGATTGGAGCTTTCCTTCGCATGCACCACTTGGTACAAAATAATAGGTGCAAGCATGGGTGGTTCCAACTCTCGAATAGGGATGTATATATGATCGCGGTGGATAAGCCCAATAGGTTTAATAACTAGAAGGCCGATTTCTTCCTGGTGCACACTCCCGGTACTGAATTGCGAGGCTTATGTCGGCTTGGAGCAAATATGCGAACACTTTCAAAGCCGATGAGCTTTCGAAGTTGTCCTCTAACGATGAGCAGTAGCTCAAGTATTTTGGGACAGAGGAGGTCCTAACTGCGACTAGGAATCGCAAGGTCACAATTCCCAAATTTTGGATCCCCTTTGCAGAATTCTTTTTTGACCAAAAGTTCCTTGTCGCTTTTAGTCTTTCTGGTGGCCGCAAGTGCGAGAAGGAACGGAGAGGTAGCTTCGCATTTCCTTATATTATTTTGTTGTTGAAATGTTTCTAACCAAGTGCTTTCCTTTGCAGATCAAGCCTTCGCTTCCTTGCTAACTATCAGAAAAGGCACCATGGATAAGGCTGATTACGAGTCCCTCGCATCGGAGCTTCGCTTGAAGTCTCTAGGGGCGAAGAATGCCATGTACAGGGTAAGTTATCCTCTTCGCAGTTTAGCAAATTCTTTTGTTATTTCCATATCTTCTTTTTTGTAGATATTCGCACATTTATTATGCGAAGAATTTCCTTTACAAATACAAAAACGGTGACGTCGCGCTTCGCACGAGTGTATACTCCTGTGTGAAGTGCGAAAGTCTCCTACTTCTCCATTCCTTTCTGTGAGTGTGTTAACTTGTATTTTCCATTTATAGAAGTTGGAGAAGCCATCTGACATCCTCAAGGCCAAGGGAGATTTGCTTCCCAAGAAAGGCAAGTCAGGGAAAAGCTCCTCGAAGTTTGAGGAGAAAAAGAACCTGGCCAAGTCTTCCTTGCAAATTGAGGAGGAAGAAGGGCGAAAGGGGCTCTTCTAGTCAAGAAGAAGCCCAATGCTCTTCTTCCAGGCATCGTAATAAAGGAGCCCTCGCACACTGATGGTCTTCCCAAAAAACAAAGTCCGCAAAAAATAAAAGTCCTCTCGTTGTGGAGGAGAAGAAAAACCAACCATCCCCCCTCAAATCAAGCCACAAGGGGGATGGCTCGAGAAATCCACCTTTGGAACTCATGCGGGGGAGAAACGCCAACCGTCTCCCTTTCCGGATCAACCTGACGCGAAGAGGTATCAACCCTCAGGTATTCGCACTTCCTTATTGGGACCATAAACTCATCCCACGGAGGTTCGCATTTTGAACACTTTTGGACTTAATCTAGAACTGTTTAGAAGGCGAACACCTAGTGGGTCACAATCTCCTGAACAAAAATATGAGCAAAGGTCCAAGAGCTTGCAGGATTCTCCACTCGAGTTTCCTCGCAACCCAAATCCCGATGGTTGGTCTGATACTGACACCATTGTAACACCCCAATAATTCTCCCTTTTTTGTGGAAATATTTAATTGAAGATACGGAGAACTATTGACATGTTATCGCCACGTGTGAAAACGTTTCGGCGTATTCAGAATATTGCAGCGGAAAATGACTAAACCAAATAGCAAAACTTTTAGGAAAACTATCAAAGATTTAAAACCGTACAACTTGGAACCAGCTTTGGCCCTTTATTAAAACCGAGGATAAATATTTTGGCAAACTAACGAAACTTGAAAACTATTTTATCCAATTATAAAATGCTAAAATTTTTAGATGAAACATTAAACAACAGTCCAAGAGTATAACACTCGAACACCTCCATAACCCCAACGTTGCAAATGCACATGTATAGCCATCAACAACTTGCACAATTCTGTGAAAAGTCTGTTCCCCATAATTTCTAAATGAAATAAAGATCATCACAGGTCCACCAAAAGAAGGAAAATATGGACGACACACAACACTCAAAAACACACGCAATCAACAAAGCTGAGTACATGCAACTTACGAAACGAGAAAACAAACGGACAACACTTCCCCTATAAACTGGACATACCAAGTTACGACAATTGCTCAAGAAACAAAGAAAAACACAATGGTAGTGTTCATAACCACTCAATAACATTTTATATAAGAAAACCCAAAAGTGATATTCATAACCTCAACCACTCAATATATACATTTGATCCAACCTACCTCAATACCAAAAATCAACACCAAACCTATTACACATACTTTAGTACTTGAATAGATAGTTACCTCAACACCTATATGAATAGTTCAACTCTTCTTCGACACCCGACTCAATATAGTTCATTACATTATTTATGATTTGAACAACAGACAAGGTTGTCCAAAACCCATGTTCACAATTTAGGAACATCAACTAGACACCAAGTGTCATCAGACACAAGATGCCACAACCCCATGCATCTCCATCAAAAGTCATCAAAATGGTGAACGGGCGCGACTCTGTCACCGAAGCTAGTGAGATCTCAACTAACCCCTATAAGATATAAAAATATCCAGAATAATAATATTTAAAAAATACTTGAGAGGGACTCGTTGATCAAATGGCCCTCGGAAGGAAGCGAATAAAATTGCAACCCAACCCCTGATTGTCAATACTCCAGACGTGCACCTATCCAGAGTTTTATTGCTCATTCATATTTTATTAATTAACTGTGAATTATTTATCAACTTCCAATTAAGACCACAAAACACATACCAATTATTTTTAACACAAACCATTCCTTTAATTAATAAACATGTTGGACAAGCCAACTAACTCCGTCATTAAAACTTGAATACTTCCCTTTACTCAATTCATACATCATGTCATGAACGAGTAATAAAATCACTTCATGGAACAAGTTACACTTGACCCTACTTAATTTGTCCATATATAAAAAATTACCTCATGGAGCAAGTTAAACTTGACTCCACTTAATTCATCCCTGTATTGTAAATCACCTCATGGGGCAAGTTATACCTTACCCCACTTAATTCACCAATAGACCAAACCGTTAATTAAAGATAAATGACTAATAACAACCTTCATATCAATCCTTAAAAGTAAGCCAATTTCCACATTATTCCTCAAATTTCCACAAATATAGACCAAGACACAAATAAATAATTTATTCGTGACTACCAAACAATTCCATGGACATTTCCTACTCATGCCTCTAAGTTCTCAAACATCCTCAAGCATACATAAAGATCAAGGATTTTGCAAGTAGTACGTACCTTGAAAAGAAAACAATCCAGCTATTTATTTTTCACTTCAACAATAACTCAAGGAGAATTTCCTCCTACAACCAAATAGAAATTAATTATAATTGATTCCTAACACAAAATTATAGCAATACATATTCCCTTGAAACCCCATAAAACTTTTAGAAATCAACCTCGAACATGTTTTAAAGATTAACTTCAATGCTTATACAATAAACCATTCATTTATTTCTTTAAAAACTTTTAAAGCCATACTTTTAAATGGTTAAAATCACTTTGAATATGTTTAATAACTCTGAAAAATATCATAATTAACTTATATTTTCGTGCCAAATATTTTTAATTAATTTTAAGCGCAGAACATATTTCGTAATAAAAATTGTCAATCTGATGTACTCCCTCCGTACCAAAAAACTCGCAACACTTGTATTAACAATTGTTAACTTCTTAATTTTTGTTTAGGTGTAAAGTATGAGAGAGAAAGTGAGTGATTAAAAGTGAAAATTGGAGGGAAGTTGTTGACTAGAAGATGACAAAATAGGAAAAAGTAAAGCAAAAGGACTTTAAAAAAACATATTTCAATGTAACAAGAGTACAAATCAACCAACTTTTTTTGCCATTGAACGTGTAAGATAATGGAGTTGGTGGGGAATTTTTTTGCCAAAAAATTGAATTTTCCTCCAACTTTTACATTTTAAAAGTTCAACATTCAAACCTACCATCCTATATATACTCATTCTTTACAAATATTTCATCACTTCCTACTACGCTTTCCTTTGCTCATCTTACTTAAACCAAAAAAAAAAAACAGATGAACAACACACCAATTCAGCCATCCTTCCATTAATTACAGACTTAAATTCTGTCAAATAAAAAAACCTAAAGAAACTTCAGCAGCAATTTCATCATCTCCTTCGAAGCAAAATGGACGATGACGGGTTCTACTTCATAGATCAGCTGCTGTTGGAAGAGGGCATGGTAGCATCGTCTACATATCAAACACATGAAAGTCAGTTTGAAATTCCAAATGGCAAAGATTTAACCGAAAGTAAAAAAGAGAGCATAATATTGTCACTTTATGACATTCAAGTTGGAGGTAATCTCCCTTATGGCGCTCAAAGCAAGGTTGCTAGATAACATGGGGTTCATAAAACAATTGTTTCTAGACTATGGGCTGCTGCTAGGCATGCAATTGCAAATGGGGGGCTGCCTGATGTCAGAAACAAGAAACAAGGAAGGTTTGGAAGACCACCAAAGTATGAAAATATTGAGTATAGGCTTGCATCAGTTCCTTTGAATCTCAGAGGTACAACAAGGACCTACGCTGCTGCTCTGAAAGTGTCTCACTCACACATTCATAGGCTCATCAAATCAGGCAAGTTAAGAGCACACACATCAGCCAATCACCCTAATGTTTCTGATGTAAACAAGATTCATAGCATGAAATGGGTACTTGCACACATTGAGCCACCATATCAGGGTCAAACCAAAATTTGTAGACATGGAAAGAAAAGTGCACATAGATGAAAAGTGGTTTTTTTTAATCCTGGTACCAGGAGGTTTTACATGTTGCCAAAGGAAGCTGACCCATATAGGAGTACAAAAAACAAAAATTTCAGTGTTAAAATTATGTTCATGGGGGGTTACATGCAGACCAGTCTATGATGAAGGTGGTAATTGTTTGTTTGATGGGAAGTTAGGAATATTTCCTTATGTTTTTCAAGAGAGGGCAAAGAAGAATGGTAAGAATAGAGCTGCAGGAACTTTGGAGACCAAAGTATGCACCAATGTCAACCAGAGTGTCACAAGAGAGATGCTTATCAATAATGTGCTGCCATGCATAAGAGAAAAATGGCTTGAGTGGTTGTCAAAGGACATTGAAATTCAGCAGGACAATGCAAAGGCTCACATTAGTGACGGTGATCCAATTTGGAGAGAGGAAGCATCCAAACATGGTTTCAACATCCACCTATTAAACCAACCAGCTCAATCACCAGATTTTAATGTACTTGACCTAGCATTATTTTGGGCCTTACAAAGTCTACAAAATCAATCTTTTCCTAAGGACATTGATGACTTAATTGTGAAAGTGAAGGAGGCACATGATGAATTTGATCCTACCAAATTGAGGTATGCTTGGATTACACTCCAATATTGCATGGTTAAAGCATTGAAAGACAAAGGGGGCAACAACTACAAGATCCCACATATCAACAAAAGTAGGCTAGCTAGATTGGGAGACTTGCAAGAACAGCTAGAAGTTGATCAGGAAGTCATACAAGAAGCTATGGACTATCTCAATGAAAAAGAAGCAGACAACCAGAGTTCATTTTAATGTCAAATGTAAGTTTAGAGGCCATTTGTGTATAGGAATAGTTTGGGATTTATTAATCTTTGGTCACTTGTAACATATGCTTAAAAGGCCCTTATGAAACTTTTGTTAGTTGTAAAGACTTTGGCCAGTATGAATCTTTTGTCACTTGTAAGTTATTCATGAATTCAAATGAGAAATGGTGATGTTTTTGGGTGTGCATTAAATAATCCATCAGATGGGAAATGTCTCACATGAGTGTAATATCATGTGTCACCTACCTCTAACTTCAACCAATCATGGGAGTTTGGAGGGGCAGCAACATAAAGTCACACCCAACATGAGTTGAGTCCCTTCATCATTTGGATGTGCCTAATATCATGACAATTGGGGGACTCAAACAGGGTGTAAGGACATAATCAGAGCAGCAGGAACACCCTCTCACAAAATCATTGAGGGTGTTAGAATAGACACACAATCAATTAAATCACACACATTTCATCACTCATCATAGGCACCCTATTTGCAATTGCATAATCAAGGCATCATAGGCAGAACACAATAGCCATCAAATAAATAATGTCATAATCTGCCAACGTGGGACTCAAACATAATCAACAAAATCAACCATTAAGTTAGTAATGTCATAATCAGCCAAGTTGGGACTCAGGCATCATAATCAACAAAATAGTCATCAACATAATCAACTATCATAATCATCATTTCATAATAGTCAGGCATCATAATCAGCCAAATAGCCATCATAAACAACAACATCAATTATTCAGCCAACATAATCAACCATCATAATCAACAATCATAATAAATTAATCAACCAACCAAGTCAGCCATCATAATCACCCTTCATAATCAGCAATCATCATCCATTACTCAACCAACAAAATCAGCCATCATCAACAACCACCATAATCAGCAATGATAATTAGTTGATCAACCAACACAATCAATTAATCAACCAATAAAATCAAATAATCAGCCATCATAACCAACAATTGATCATAAACAACCATCAAAAGCAACAAAATTACCAACAACAATAAGCAACATAGGCAAAAATCAACAAAATCACCAAGAATGAGTTTAGAAAGCAAACAAGGCTTAGTGGAACTTCGGACAAGCAGCAACCAGTTCAGGAAGCAGCTGCTCCATCATATCCAACAAGTTTATGTTCCTCCTTTGCACATCATCATCAAAGATCAACGTCTCTGTCTCAACAGGATCAAGGTCAACAAAGGCAGAACTAAAAACCTTATCCCTTGCAGCAAAGGTCTCTCCCAATATTTGGCAGGAGGAATCAGTTTCCTCTTTTGTGGAGGAGCTAACCTCCTGTTTCACCGACTTCATGGGAGAGGGCTCTTCAATGGTAAGTCTCCTCTGCCATGGAACACCTTTCACATTTCACCAAAATTACCAACATCAACAAGAAATATAGGCAAAAATCAACCAAAATCACCAACAAAATAAACAAAAATTACCTTTCACATTTCTGCAAAGCCTCTGAAATTTGTTTGAGATTTGTTTCCCTTTGTTCCTCTCTTCCAAGACCTTCTTCCCTTTCTTCACAACACTCCATCTAGCTTTCTCAACTGCATTTTTTACATCTTGCAAATCCTCTTCCTTAATAGCAGGCAAGCAGCACACAATTTCATGATTCCCCTCCAGTCTGAGCTTCAGTTCATTCCTTACTCCTCCCTTCGAACTCTCCCCTAGTCCACTTTTCCTCTTTTTGGTGGGACACGCAGCATCATCCACTGCACTGCCAAGAATGGTGGTTAGTTCAATCGCACTATCAATAGTGAGGTGATCTTGAACGGAACCAGAGGTGCAAAGTTTGTCAAAGCATCGACAACCCCAACTTCAAACAACTCAATGAAAAATTTTTTTAGGTTTGAATAATTCAATTATTGCTGTCCATCCCTAGGTTATTGAGTAATTGAGGTATTATGAAATATTTGTAAAGTTATGCCCTATATTAATTATAGAAAACATGTTGTACAAATGGTTAAGCCATTTGATTATTTATAATTATGAAAACAAATTTCTAAATTTATCATATACATATTCAAAGTGATTTGTTACTATTGAAAAATATCGTTTTTAAGGTTTTAAAGACACTAATTAATGGTTTATTGTATAAGTATTGAAGTTAGTTTTTAAAACATGTTCGAGATTGGTTTCTAAAGGTTTTAAGGGGTTTCAAGGGAATATATATTGCTGTAATTTTGTGTTAGTAATCAATAGTAATTTATTGGGTTTTTCTAAGATATGCCCCCAAGTTTTTGCGTTTTCCAAGCTGACTCCACGATTTTGAAACCTTCTAAGATGTGCACCCGAGTTTTGGTTTTCTTACAAGATTTATCCTTCAAGAATTATTACCTTAACCAAGGTTAACTTAAAACTTAAAAAAAACAAAAAACAAAAAATAAACAAAACCCCCCACCATGGTACCACCTAGCCCAGCCCACTAGTACACCACCACGACACCACCCTAGCCCAGCCCACCAGTACACCACCACGACACCACCCTCACCCTCACTCCACTATTAACCTCAACCTCATCCTCACGCACCCCCACCTTCACCAACGAACCGCACATAACCACACCAAACAACTTGAACCAACAACCCCACCCACTCACCACCACCGCAAATAAAAACCATAACCCTAATTCAAACAATCAATCACGACACGTGACAAGGTAAGGCTTGATTCGAAGGGTGAGTCAAGTATGGCAGGTGCTGCGACGGTGAGGCGTTTAGGTTGGGCTTGATTCGCAAGCAGTGGGGTTGCGATTTAGTGGTGCGATTGAGGTTTCGTTCGATCTCGTGCAATGGTGGTGCGATATGGTGGGTAGGTGTTGCAGTGGGCTAGTGTTGGGGCTTGCGTCTGGTCCCTTTGACGGTGGTGCATCAATGGTGAGGTGTCGTAGTGGGCTAGTGTTGGCCCTTGCGTCGGGTCCCTTTGACGGTGGTGCATCAGTGGTGAGGTGTCGCAGTGGGCTAGTGTTGGCCCTTGCGTCGGGTCCCTTTGACGGTRGTGCATYAGTGGTGAGGTGGCAGTGCACCAATGGAGAGAGAGAGAGAGGGTGGTTTTTGGGGTTTTATTGTTTTTGTTTTTATTTATTTATTTATTTATTTAAAAGTTAACCTTAGTTAAGTATAGTTAACTATAGAAGGATAAATCTTGTAAGAAAAACAAAACTCGGATGCACATCTTAGAAGGTTTCAAAATCGTGGAGTCAGCTTGGAAAACGCAAAAACTCGGGGGCATATCTTAGAAAAACCCTAATTTATTTCTATTTGCTTGTAGGATGAAATTCTCCATGAGTGATTGTTGAAGTGAAAGTGATTTGCGGAATTGTTTTCCCTTTCAAGGTACGTACTACTTGCGGAATCCTTGATTAATGTGTATGCTTGAGGCTTCTTGTAAACTTAGAGTCATGAGTAGGGAACTCCCATGGAATTGTTTGGTAGACACGACTAATTTATTTACTTGTGTCTTGGTTAAATATGTTGAGAATTTGATTACTCATGGGAATTGATATGGAAATTGTTAATTAATCCTTTGTTATTAATTAATTGGTTTAAATATGGATGAATTAAGTGGAGTCAATGTATAACTTACTCCATGAGGTGATTTTTAATTTATGGATGAATTAAGTGGAGTCAATGTATAACTTGCTCCATGAGGTTAATTTTATTACTCGTTCATGACATGATGTATGAATTAAGTAAAAGGAAGTATGTAAGTCTTAATGACGAGGTTAGTTGACTTTGTCGAACATGTTAATTAAAGGAATTGGATATACTACAAATTGATATGTGTGATTTATGGTCCTGTTTGGAAGTTGGTAAATAATTAACAGTTAAATAATAATATGAATGAGCAATAAAACTCTGGATTTGTGCACATTTAGAGTATTGACAAATAGGGGTTGGGGTTGCGATTTTACTCGCGAACTTCCGAGGGCCGTTTGATCAATGCGTCCCTCTTCAGGTATTTCTATAAAGGATTTTATCCAGATTGGGGTTAGTTGAGATCTCATCTAGTTATGGTGATGGAGTCACGCTTGTTCGCCATCTGTTTATTGGTTTTGATGTTTTCCAACGGGAAGACATGGGTTTGAATTGTGGCACTTTGTGTTTGGTTTGAATAGTGGCTCTTTGTGTCTAGTTGATGTTTCCTGAATTTGAATATGGGTTGAGGACAACCTTGTCTGTTGCTCAAATCATAAATAAAGTAATGAACTTTCTTTTGAGTCATATGTTGAAACTGAGTTAAACTATTTATACAGGTATTAATCTGGTTAACAGGTGTGGTGACGATTTTTAGGATTCAGTTATTTCGGATCAAATGTGTATATGAAATGTGGTCGAGTGGTTATGAACACCATCGTTGGGTTTCCTTTTGTTTCTTAACAGTTGTCGTAACTTGGTATGTCCATTTTTAGGGGAGATGTTATGTGTTTGTTTTTTCTCATTTCATAAGTTATATGTACTCAGCTTTGCTGATTGCGTATGTTTTTGTGTTGTGTGTGTCATCCACATTATCCTTCTTTTGGTGGACCGGTGTTGATCTTATTTCATTCGAAAATTATGGGGTGTAGATTATATAGGTTAAGCTAGTTGTTGATGGCTATGAAAGTGCTTTTGCAACGTTCGGATTATGGGCTTGATCGAGTGTTGAATTCTTGAACTACTATTTAATGCTTTGGTTTACAATTATAGTATTTTTATAATTGGTTCAAATGATTTCCTAAGTTCCGTTAGTTTTCCTAAACATTTATTCTCGGTTTTAAATAAAGGGCCAATGATGGTTCCAAGTTGTACGATTTTAAATTCTTTATTGGTTTTCCTAAAAGTTTTGTGTAATTAGCTTGGTTATTTTTCACAGCGATATTCTAAATAACCCGAAATATTTTCACACGTGGCGGTAACGCCTTGATAATTCTCGTTTATTGTATTTTGAGGTGGTTAGGAAAAGGAGAGAATTATTGGGGTGTTATAAAGTGGTATCGATTTAAAAGCCAGAACTTTATTCTTTATTTTATTTTAACCTAAATTTTATTCAAATGATTCATACTTTTGAAACATTTCTTACAAAAAAAATAGATTTTAAAACGATGATATTTTGCAATTTCTTCCTTTCCTTAGCTAATCAAAAGAGATTTGGGTAGTCTAGGAAGGGCACGCTTATGTGTTTAATTTGATACTACTTATGGTTGTGCGTGTTATCATATGCCTTAATCTAACTCCATAAATGTTCCTATGCTACGATGTTGTACATGTAAATATGTGACTTTCAGAGTACTTGCTTTTTGTTGTTGGACGATGCAGGCTCAATAGTATGTTGCACTTTAACTCTATTTTAAGGGGAGTATGACGTGATGATTTTTTTTAACCACTTATTTCATGAAATAAATTTCTCTACAAAATAATAGTCTCTTCGTTATTCAAGTTATGAAACAAAATTTTCATGTTGGTGGTTTTGCAAAGTCTTTTAAATAATTCAAATTCTAAAATAGAGTTCTGAGAAAATTATTTTCAATCTTAAAAAGTTGTTTTATCTCCTTTTTAACATGGCATTGGAATTAATTATGTCTTAGTTTACATTATTTTCAATTGCGCTCTACGATAGAAACAAGGTTAGAAATACTTGACAAAAAAATTGTTAACACTCCCTTCGTTGCAAGATCGGCAAAGAGAGTTAATTGATTTCAGCAAATTACTTGAGACCATAACCTTAGTGAATCTTATGTATCTCTTTGGAGTTGAGGAACCTGCTTGTTTGGGAAGTTGGAATCAATGTTTGATAAGATCTTTAAAGCCTTAGACTGTTCAGATCACATTAAAGTGTTAAGTGTTGTGTTATATCTCTTGAGAATTGTTGTCACTTGGTGGTTCTAAAAGAGGAATGTTTTTGAAACCTACTTGACTTTAAAGGGGAAACCTTAAAGGAAGAGTTGAGCAATGAGTTTGTTCCATCTGGATTGTCGAGTCACCAACTTGTAAGGAAAATGAAAAGAGTATTTAAGGAAAATTAATCTGTTATACCAAGTTTGCATGATGTCATTGGGAAAGGAAACCAAGAGAAGAACCATATTAGTCCTATAACCAAGAGACTTTTAAAGGGCAAGAGAGTATGAACCACCGAGACAAATACTATCTTTTGGAACCCATTGAAAATCCGTGACCAAAACACCAGACATTACTATTGTTATCAATGACTACAATTTCGAGTTGTTATAAATTTATCGTTTTGGGATTAATTGAGGATTACTTTGGGTTGTATTGAGCATAACTTTCTGATCACCTCTTGTTGATTGTGAGTGCATAATTGTATTTATAAAGCAGTGATGAATGATATTTGTTAATTTATTTGTTTACATTGGTGTGAGACTTATTATAATCTCAATTGCTATATTAATATGGTTGATAACACAACAAGAAAATCGTTTTCGGCCGAACGTCATCACCGACCGAAAATCGGTCGGTAACAGTGACGTCGGTCGGATTTTCCTTCGTCGGTAAAATCCTTTTCACCGACCGATTTTCGGTCGGTGACCTTAATAAACGACGGCTTTTACCGACCAATTTTAAACCCCAAATTGAGGGAAATAGATGTTTACCGACGATTATTCGGTCGGTATTACCGCCGATCTCATTGGTCGGTATACGACCGAATAATCGGTCGGTAAGCAATTCCCTAAAAATAATGAGAGGAACACCATTACCATGACCGATTATTCGGTGTAATACAGGACGAATTGTGAATTTCGGTCGGTTACACGACGAATATCGCGGTAATGGGTTTTTTATATAAATATTAGTTGTTTACGGACGATTTCGGTCGGTAAATTGAAGTGGAAAATAAAAAAAAATGAACTAGAAAGTTGCCTTGTCAGAGACAACTTTCTATTCCAATTGAACAACTACATTTCAATCACAAGAATAGAGTATTTTATAATATTTATATAAAGAACATTATTAAAATTCTTACATTGAATAGAAAAATTATATATTTATTACTCTAAAATAATAAACAGAAGGGTTTGAGAAGTCATTTCTCTTTCAGAACCCTTCTTTGACTTTATCATCTTTATCTGTTCCATGCTAGGTGAGAGATGCTTAGGTTCAAGCTGAATTCACATGGACCAAAAGGATTTTCTGCTATCCTTTGAGAATATTGTAAATAAACACTGAAGGCATGGCTTGCCTGGGGAAGAATTGAACCCATCAATGTTGAGCAGAGAGCTGTAACGCTCCAATTGTGATTACGTATTGCATATGAGTTATAGACACAAATATCTCTTATAATACTTCCTGGATGTACCAAGTTATCAGTTATCATGTCAATGTAATCATCTGATACAACTTACGCTCCCTGCCCAGTCCACCCAAGACTCGAAATGCAGACGAATTGGTGTATCAGGATCCATAGATAATAGGAAACCAGACCAATAACAACGCATGAAACCAGCATGTATAATGTACAACATATAGTAAGCTAATATATGCAATGCTCGTGCAAAGTACTACAAAGGTTACAAGACTATATAAAGATAACAAAGTGACATTGAAAATTATTGAATAGAATAGATTGTGAAATTTCTCTATGCATATAAGAGCTAAGACAATACATAAGAATGGAAGGAACACACCAAATTCGCACGAATACCACGAGCAACTTTTGAGAGTAATGGTCAAAAACTCAAAAGTACAGAAGAAAACAGCCTCCCTGCCTTAACAACAACACATTGAAGAATAGCTTTACATGTATCAAAAGAAGAAACTAATATAGCAGAATGAAATATGATAACTAAAATAAATAACCTTTTTAAAACAAAGGGGAAAAGAAGGCGATACATTCAATGCTATACTGTCAACCAGTATTCAAGAAACACATTTAGACTTTCGAGTCAAATCAAAAACAAATGTTGCCACCTGTATACTAGAAGACATCTGACTGAAGAATATGTAGTCACTGTTTATAGATAAAAAATATATTAAGGAAAATACAAAGTATACCAAAAACTTATTGCCTGCAAGTTCTTCTTTGCAACTTAACTCGCTCCTGATTAAGATGTAAGCACCAAGCATAATTGAAGAAACGTTATGGAGTTCCAAGGTTGAGAATCCATTTAAGCCATTACATGAGATTACAAAATCCTTAATTACTATTCATCGTGGAACGAACATCTAACACCTAAATAGGATTTATGGGCAAGCCATATGTTATCTTACCAGTTTGCATTAAATTTTACCTTTAGGGCTCTTGATCAGCTTCAAAATAATTCAATCCAACAGCTGCTGCTACCAAGCCTTGCGTCTCAGCTGACATCACCTCATTGTGACTAAATTATTAGGTGATGTCTGCTTAATATGCTAAAAACCGAAATGGCATGTTCAGTCAGCATTTCAACTGCTGTCAACTTCGAGCTAAATTAGTTCAGGAAGCCTTACCATCTTTAAACAGAAATGGCTGTTCACCTTCCATGCTAGCAATGTGATATGGTATGAACTCTATTTGACCTCTTTGTCTGATGTATAAAACCTCATTTGCAATCCTTTCCAAGCCAATAATGAACATCATGTGTCAAAGTTTACTCCGTCTCTTCAGCAAAGAATCTGAACATTAACAACATTACATGATATGAAAACATGCTAATAACAAATTACCAATCAGGAAAGTCAAACTCCAACTAGTGAACAAAAGCCAAAATTTCAATACTTTGCATTTTACCAACCTTTATCAGAAGTAGCTTTCAATACAAGCTAAACTCTTTATTTCAAACCTTCTAATACCTGAATTTAACCAAGGCTAATGGCTAATCTCCTATAGCACTTACTTTCTTCCTTGCATCTCCACAAACTGCCATTAATATACTTATTTTCAACTGTTTAAGTTCAAACATTCAAACATAATACCAATTCATTCTAAATATTAATAAGGTCATTCCAAAACATACCAATTATTTAAGAGTTCAGTTCTTCAAACAAATACAATTCCTTTAAAGAGAGCCAAAATCAGTTTCACGATATGCTGCAAATATTAAATAGTACAAAGGCAACCAAAAACATAATTAAGCATCAACATTCAACCATAAACCTGTAGCTGAACCTATAAAACTAAAGAGAAATATACTAAATTATACTAAGAGTTTGTAGGTCTAATCTCAATAATTCATTCATTTACAAGCTACCTGCAGCAGCTGTGAGCTTGTGAATGCTACTAGATTAAGAATTTCTAATCCATTTATCTATAAAATTTGAATCTTGATTGTTTTTATTAATGAGATCATCACAAAATTATAATATGGAAAATGCTTTTTTATGCAATTTAGAGGAATATAGCACGGCATCCAAGCTAATTCCAAAATGATAATCAAAGTATGTATATAACAAAGTTATGATCCAATCACGTCCGATTGTATGATGTTACTTGCATGTATTTTTTACTTTAATTATTTGCATCATGACATATAACCGTTATGTATATATATCTCAAGATAAATTAATCTTCAGTAACACTGCTATTATATTCTTCCTAGTTAGTTTCAATTACTTTTAATAGTGGTTCCTAAGAAATGTAAATAAATCATTGAAGTAGAGAATGTTTAAATAAATTCTCACATTCTCGTGAGTGATATATTAACATTATTCTTGGATTAGCAGCAAATAGTCCTTGCTCAACCTTCAGATCAGAGCAGGCCTTTATTGCCCCGAATGCAATATTATAATAATATTTATAATATTCCGTATTAATGTTCTTGAAGTGATCAGCGCATCTTACAATCAGCTAATTAATTCATGCAGTAATTAAATTAAACACCTTATATTACAGTATTTAGCAGTGTACAAAATCTATCATTCTTCTGCAATAACTTCTTTTGCTTTCATAACAATTCAAACAATTCAACAATTCAACCAAGGTAAAAGCCTAAAATTACATAAATTCAGACTATTTAAAGACCATACTCCAAACCAAAATTACCAGCACAATCTAACCATTGCAAAGCACCCAAACAATTTCCAACACAAACCCTTTTCTTTTTCTGATTAAGCACACAAAACAAAAGTAAAAAAATCCCAAATAATTCTACCCATAAAAATCAAACATCCAAATACTTCATTTCATAATCCAAATCAAAACAAATCAGTAAAAAGATGAAAAAGTGAAATCATTACCCTTCTATGACCATTTCCARCATCAGCAAAACGGTAAACAGAACCAGGCTGTTGAAACCCTAAATACTTTTCCGCAAATTCAATGTATTCCGAAATCGATTGATCCCATTGACTGGCCCTTTCTCTCACATCTTCCTCGTATGCTATCAAAATCACATATATAATTCAACAATTACCTATCAAATTATGCAAAAATAATTGACACACATTAAAATAGAGATTAATAGAAGAAAAGAACATTGCAAAATTACCATTGCAATATCTAAACCCCCCAAAACACAAGAAAACGCAAAATCATAACGAAATTTTCTAGATCTAAACCAAATAAAACAATATTGTGAGCCAAAATCAATTATTCTTTAAAAAAAAAAGCAAACCCCAACCGAAATTTGTGAGTAACAACAGTGGCAGCGCAACAACAGCAACAATGGCAGCGGTGGTGGAGCAACAACAGCAACCGCGAGCAGCAGCGCAACAGTGGCAGCAGCGCAGTAGACCGAGAGAGGGAAGGAGAGAGAGAGGGAAGGAGAAAGAGAGAAGAAAGGAGAGAGAGGACGGCGCCGGTGGTGGGGTCACGCCGGTGACCGTGACGGAGGAAGGAGAGAGAGAAGGAAAGAGAGAGAGAGAGAAGGAAGGAGAGAGAGAKAGGAGTTTTGTGAGTTGTGAGTTGTGAGTTTGAAATGAAAAAACAATTGAAAGAAGTGAGTGGTACTCGTAAGTTCAATTCGCAGCAGGGTGTTTTTAAAAAAAAATTATTTAATTTTACCGACCGAAAAACGATATCGGTCGGTGGTACCGACCGAATATTCGGTCGGTAAAATTGGCGGATAAAACCTCCTCTCAACTTTGGTTGAGAGTGTTTTCCTGGGAGTTTACCGACCGAACAGTTGGTCGGTAATACCGACCAACTAGATTTCAGTTGGTATTACCGACCAACTGTTCGGTCGGTAAACTATTACCGACTGCACACGGTCGGTATTAGTCGGTATTGCCGACCAAAAAAAAAATCGGTCGGTGCGTTCGGTCGGCCGAAATCGATTTTTTTGTAGTGTATAAGTGGAATAATATAATATGTTATTTGCAAGTATTACGTGATTGCCACAAGGTAGTATTAGTATTACTTAAAGACCTAGTAGATTGAGATTTCGTTGTATATTGCTTGGAATTCGTTCATAATCATATTCGAGAACTATGCTTGGGTATTAGTTTTATTGATCTATTCTGTTAGGAACTGAATGGTTAAGAGTATTTGGGGAACATGTGCCACTATTGAGATCGTGTTGTTGTAACCCATGGTGACTATTCATGGTATATTGTGCGAGAAAGGTTGAGATCTACCATATAATTGATCTTAAGATCGGATGAGGCTCGGCGTTATTAGTATTTAGACCTTGGCATGTTACTAATGAGATGATATGATCATCCATAGAGTGGATAAATTGGTTACTTGTTTTATTTCCCCAAAGGTGAGACTTTGGTATTTTCTTTATAGCCCGAAAGTTGTCTAATGGTTATTTGGTTGTTGAAAGTATGGAAATTCTAATGTAGTGAATTTATTGAATTGAATTACTCATGACCAAGGCTAAGTATATTTACAAAAAGAGCTTGACACAAATATTGGTGAAGTGATTGGGTTTAGCAAGAAATGTGTTATTATCAATGTTTAAGAAGATTTGTTGAGTTTCTCTAAGGTTGTCCGTGTAATAAAGTTGCATGCTACATTGTTATGTGACTTTAGTGATGATATACTATTGTGTATTGGTATTTGATGAGGATTGTAGTTCGAAGAGCTAGGTGGGTTATGATGCTAGAGATGAAACTTAATGAGGAATTTCGCGTGCAAGTATGGATGAATTAAAAAGAAAAGAAAAATGAAAGTGATTCACCATGAATTGTCTAGGGACGCTTGTAAATATGGGATACTCTTATATATTATAAGGATTTATTGATGGTAATTGTACTGTCGAGCAAGAAGTCAATAGTAGGATTAGAAGACACATGACATAATAATTTGAATAGAATTACTTTGTGTAATGATGAAGAAGGATGATTTTAATGGCTAAGTTTTCGACCTAAGTATTATATTAAGGTTAAAAGATAAGAACGGTAAAGTTATCTTTTGAAAATGTGATGATTTGAGTTTATGTCGTGTTATTATATTAAGGATAGATTATAAGTGACATGAATTATCGACAGCTTGGTTTCTATTTAGAGTGATGGTGTATTTTACGTAATAAAGTTGTCATGCCTATGGGATGGTTGTCTTTATATAAGAACACTTGAGACTGTTTACTACTTGAGATTGAAATTTTGTTTGTACACAAACTCACTTTAAATTAGATCGAAGAAACGATTTTATTGTCTTTCTTGATGATGTATTTCTTTTGAGTAAAGATAACGCTGAGAGTTATTATTTTATTGTGCTTACGAAAGTGGGTTAAAGATCAGTGTTTTTCTTAGATGTAAACCAACAAGAGTAATCAAGTTTTGCATTGATGAATTATTGCGTTAAGCAAAGTTGGGGAATGTCCCACTTTATTTTAAGACAAGTCAAGTGTAATGGTTTAGTAAAGGTTTCATTTGATGTTACCAAGTGTTTGCCAGTTCGTATTAAAGTTATTTGATAACCTTGATATGCTTGGAAGTTGGGGTTGCTAAAAGCCCTTGATTACTGGCATAATCCCACTAATTAAAAAAAACATTAACTTTTCATTACGACAAGTCGGTGATTTGTTGTGAAGCACTTGAGAGGATTTCCCCTCTTTATTTCCTAGGATGAAAGAGCATGGTGGGGGTCTTTTCACTTGATACTTGAGGAAGTGAGAGTTGGAAAAGAGGATCTTCTGTCATGAGTAAGTTAATTTTAATGAATAGGATGGAAGGTGGAAGGTTTTTGAATGTCTTTAGTAGTTGCATTTCTCTAAGTTTTGTCTTGGATGAAGTTTTATTCGTTATCAGGGTGTGTGTTCCTTGTTTATTTTAGTGCCCATGGCCAAGATTTATTGATCATTGAATACGTTGAAAAGAAGTAGCATGTCTTTGGGTTAAAAGATAAGTTACGTTAAAGAGTGAGAACAACTAATGGAGCAATATCAAGTATGACTCTTGAGGGACCAACATCGATAACTAAAATTCATGTAAGTCATTGGGATGACCAATTTTACTATGCATTATGGCACATTTTTGACATAGTAAAGAGAGTGATGCTCTTAAGTTCTTAATACATTTAAGAGGCGAGTTCTTAATACATTTAAGAGGTGGAAATTTTGAAAAAATAAGGGAGAAAAAGAACAATAGTGCCTAACTAAGGGAAGTTTTTGAGATCAACCTTAGGGGAAACATTTGCTTGGGGATTTTAGTGTGCGTTAGGACTCGAGGAGTATAATTATGAGATGTTATGTTTGAAGGAAGAATATGTTTTGGATGTAATGATGACAAAAGCTATTATTATGTTGGAATTCATATTAATATTACCAAAGGTATGTTTGAGATTTTTATAGATGTTATGGAAAGTGTAGACACCTAAATGTGTCTCCCCAAATGAGTAATCGATGATGAAACACACCACGTGTCGCGATCGATTTGACTCTGAAAAGACGCAGTCGAACTCGTGAAAAAGCTCGAAATATGTGAAGTAATACTCGGAACCATGAAGCAAAGGTCAAATAAAAGGCAAAAAAGTATTTTCTTTTATTATTTTCTATTTTTAGAATTTTCTTTTTAACTTTAGGAATTTTTAAAATAATTTATGCTGGTGATTTTCATGATTTTCACTTTTCATTGCATTCTTCTCATTTTTCTGAGTTCACCAGTATNCCAAAGTGACATTGAATAATTATTGAATAGCAATAGATTGTGAAATTTCTATGCAGTAATAGAGCTAAGACAATACATAAGAATGGAAAAGGAACACACCAAATTCGGCCGAAATACCACGAGCAACTTTTGAGAGTAATTGGGTCAAAAACTCAAAGGTACAGAAGAACAAACAGCCCCTCCCCTGCCTTAACACAAACACATTGAAGAATAGCTTTACATGTATACAAATAAGAAGAAACTAATATGCAAGAATGAAACWAGATTAACACCAAATAAAACTACCTTTTTAAAACAAAGGGGAAAAGAAGGGCGATACCATTCAATGCTATACTGTCCAACCACGTATTCAAGAACACAATTTAGACTTTYGAGTCAAATCAAAAACAAATGTTGCCACCATACTACGAAGACATCTGACWGAAGGAATATGGTCAGTCACTGTTTATAGATAAAAATATATTAAGGAAARAATACAAAGTAATACCATAAAACTYATGCCTGCAAGTTCTTCTTTGCAAACTTCCTCGCTTCCTGATTAATGTAGAGCACACAAGCATAATTGAGAAAACGTTATGAGTATCCCAAGGGTTGAGAATCCATTAAGCCAATTACATGAGAATTACAAAATCCTTAATTACTATTCATGGAACCAACAATCTAACACCTAAAATAGGATTTATGGGCAAGCATATGTTATCTTACCAGTTGCAGAATAAATTTTTACCTTTAGGCTCTTGATCAGCTTCAAAATAATTCCAATCCAACAGCTGCTGCTGCCCCTCAAGCTCTCARCTACAACACCTCATTGTGACCACATTRCTTAGGTAGTTGARCTTATAGCAAACCGAAATGGCATGTTCAGTCAGCCACTTTACTGTCAACTTCGAGCTAAATTAGTTCAGGAAGCCTTACCTCTTTAACAGAAATGGCTGTTCACCTTTCCATGCTAGCAATGTGATATGGTATGAACCTCTATYTGACYTCTYTGGTCCTGATGTATAAAATCCTCATTTGCATCCTTTCCAAGCCAATAATGAACATCATGTTCAAGTACTCCGTCTCTCAGCAATAAAGTCTGACACAATTAACAACATTACATGATATGAAAACATGGCTAATAACAAATTACCAATCAGGAAAGTCAAACTCCAACTAGTGGAAACAAAAGCCAAAATTTCAATACTTGCAATTTACCAACCCTTTATCAGAAGTAGCTTTCAATACAAGCTAAACTCTTTTATTTCAAACCTTCTAATACCTGAGATTTACCAACGGCTAATTGCTAAATCTCCTATTAGCACTACTTTCTTCCTTGCATCTCCACAAACTGCCATTAATATACTTATTTTTCAACTGTTTAAGTTCAACATTCAAACAAATACCAAATTCATTTAAATATAAATAAGGTCATTCAAACAAATACCAAATTCATTTAATGAGTTCAGTTCATTCAAACAAATACCAAATTCCATTTAAAAGAGACCAAAATCAGTTTCATCGATATGCTGCAAAATATTAATAGTACAAAGGCAACCATAAACACATAATTAAGCATCAACAATTCAACCATAAACCTGTGAGCTAAACTATAAAACTAAAGAGAAATATACTAATTAATAACTAAGAAGTTGTAGGCACCTCTAATTCAATAATTCATTAACAAGCTACCTGCAGCAGTTGTGAGCTTGTGAATGCTACTAGATTAAGAATTTCTAATCTATACCACCAAATTATCAGTCCTACAAAAAAACAAAAAAAAACCCAATAATTCAATGAAACAACAATGAAAAAGAACCACCAACAGTATATTACAATATAAGAGCCCAACCAATTAACCAAGCAACACTGTAAAATTACAACAAAAGCCAACTTCAGAACACATAGAATCATTGCACTTGTAAATCAGTCATCCATTTATCTATAAAAAAATTTGAATCTTGATTGTTTTCATTAATGAGAATCATACAAAAAATTATAATATGGAAAATGCTTTTTATGCAATTTAGAGAGAATATAAGCACAGGCCATCCAAAGTCATTCCAAAAATGATAATACATAGTTATGTATATAACAAAGTTATGATCCAATACGTCCGATTGTATGATGTTACTTGCAAATGTATTTTTACTTTTAATTATTTGCATCACTGACATATAACCGTTATGTATATATATCTCTAAGAATAAATCTTCAGTAACTACTGCTATATATGCTTCTTCCTAAGTTAGTTCAATTACTT
>SNQN01001093.1:11289-24253 GCA_008642245.1 Bassia scoparia
ATATACACTTATGGAGACAAAGTATGGGCATCTAAGAAGGGTATTGTTATTTATCGCCCTAATTACTTATCATCGTATTACCATTTTCCCAAAATTACCCCTAGTACAACAACCACCCAATACCACCCCAGCCCAGTCCCCTAGTACTACAACCGCCCATCACCTCAATCATTGCAAGCATCACCAAGTACTGACACTCCCGACCCCAACACCACGATGCCTCCCAATGCAACCACCTTTGATTCTTCGCAAAGACCCCTTTGAATTGGGCGATTTTTAAGCTTGTTGTGTCTGAGCTGGACGCAGCCACGCGGGTAGGGCTGAGTATCGGTCCAAAACCAGATCGGACCGGAATCGGCTGGACCGGAAGACTGGAATTTAAGAATTTTGAGGACTGAGGACCGGACCTGAATCAATCGGTCCGGTTCCAATTTGGACCTATTTTTCAGGTCCGGTCCCGGTTTGGACCTGAAATATATATACTATACAACTGTTTTATTAAAAAAATAAAAGTTACATTTATTTAATAAGAATCATCCATCCACTCAAAAACAAAAGGGAAAAAAACAAGAAAAAAACTAAGTTTCGGTAGCTTACTTTCAATCTTCAAAGTTAAAGTAGCTTACTAGCTTGTACTTTGTACATCAATTCTTTCCAAAAATAAATAAATAAATTATACTTGAAAAAAAAAAGTGAGATTATAAAATAATAGTAGTTCATATACACTAGTACTTTGTGTGTTGTGTGTTGTGTGTTGCCTTATTACTTCAAACTTCAATAGTTCAATTGAATAGATCTATTTCAACTTCACCTCAAAATTACAAACCTAGATCTCTGCATTTGCTAATTGCTATTCATCATTATTGCTTTTGCGAGTTGCTTACTAGGTCTGTTGCGTGTTACTCGACGAGATGGCGACGACGCGTGGTGGGAGGAAGATGTGAGTCGAGGAGGAGCGTGAGTCGAAGAGGAGTGTCGCTGTGAGGTCGTGAGCGGAGGTGGAGCGTCGTTGAGTGGGGCCGTGAGTGGGAGAAGGGGTCGTGAGGAGTGAAGTGAGGAGTTTTTGTTAGAGAGTAAAATGAGAAGTCAGGAAGGTTGTCAAAGAGTTTTGGGCTTTTGGCAATTTGACTTCTTTGTGATGTCATTATATTTAAAAATTATATATTATAATAATAATTCAGGTCTTCCAGTCCGGACCAGAAAACCCTGGTTTTGGACCAGACCGGACCGGAAAACCGACTCCCCTAATTTTTTTTGGACCTGGACCTGGACCGGAATTGGCGGTCTGGTCCGAATTCAAGTCCGACCCTGTCTGTTTCAGGTTCAGACCGGACCTTTTCTTAGCCCTACACGCGGGTGCCATGGCACCTACGTTTGGGTTAAACGTGGATGTCATGGGACTCATGTCTAACCCAGACGCAGGTGACATGGCACCCGCATCTACCCCAGATGCAACAAGCTTAAAAATCGCTCAATTCGAAGTGGTCTTTGCGAAGGAGAGAGATTGCATTGCAAGGCGATTTTAGGGGTAAAAGGTGCGAAGACGGTTATTGTGGAGTTAAGAGGAGCTGCGAATTTGGGTTGTAGTGGTTTGAATAGGGAGGTACGAATCTGGGTTGAAGAGGAGCCGAGGAGGTACAAATTTGGGTTGAAGAGGAGGTGCTAATTTGGCTCAAGGCCGTGGTGCGAAGAGGTATGAATCCATGTTTGGGTCGCGAGGGTGGTGGTTGGGTTTGGGAGGCTTGGTGGAGTAGGGTGCCAGCTGGGATTGTGGTGGTATTGGTTGGCTTAGTCAGCCTAGCTAAAATAGCTTCCCTTAAATCAAACCACCTATGTATACAGTTTGACTTCGAGTCGATTATTGCTGAATAAGCTACAGCAGTACACAAACATACAGCTTAACCAAAAAACAATGAAGGCACATTTCCTTTCAAGGTTTTGCCATGAATACTCAAACAGTTAAAATAGAAGATCCTAAGAAGAAGCTGTCAGATAGATGTGACAACCTTCGCTTGTGCTCAACCCAAGCATAAACAGCAACGAAAGCATTAGACACGCCAATCCAGATTATCCCGTCTTTCTCCTCAACTTCGCTCCACCGCCTGACAACCTCTGCATCCTCCAATATCTTAGGGAGCTTGCCTTCAGGATATACTTAAAAGGGCTCCGTGAGCCAAGCCCTATGACAGCCATAAAGTTGATAATTTTCTTTGATGGGAGCTGTTAGTAAAAAATATCGTATTTTGGGTGTCGCCAAGAAGTGTTTGGCAGCACAGTCGACAGTCAAAGCCACCCAAAAATCGCCTCTTTGAGTCTAATGTTGTCAGGAAATCCTGGGAGAATCAACAAATTCTTCTGAAGTTCCAGCCTTTCTCCCTCAACATATCTTGCTCCTGCTGCCAATTCATATGAATGTTGTAAGGTGCAATCAGATGGCATGCAGAAGTTTCACTTTTTTTTTAACATCCAGGCTTAACTCAACTGTCAATTCATTCAGAGTATAAAAAACGAAAAAGGATCCTAAAATATTGGTAGATAAAAGCAAGTAGTTTTTGAGAATGGTGGACAGTTGTAGACAAACGTCCTACCTTCCATAACCTTCGCAAAAAAAAAAAAAAAGAGCCATCCTCTTATTGTAATACATTAGAATTGAATTCTTCAGAACATAGCTCTTTTGTCTGATCATACTCAAGACCTGCCCCCTCTCTCCTGGAAACCAACTGCATGACAATTCCTGTAAACAAACACCTGAGTCAATGCACAAGTATTGTTTTGATACAAAGAGTCAAGGACCAATTAAACAATTGATCTGAAAAATAATGAATTTGACAGCATAAATACCAAAGGCCATATAAACATCATGCAAAATAAAATTTAAGAAGAACTTCAAACTTGAAGAGCAGGACAAATGACCATTTGATTGCATACGGTTACTAAATCTTTCATCACCTATGTCCCCAGTCGGTTCTTGACCCGGCAATTGGAGCCCAAAAACAGCGGAAGCCGCAACAAATGCATGAACACATCTAATCCAATTCCAAAAACATTATTATAGAGAAAATAGTAGAAAAAATTGGGGACACACTTAAGTACACATAATCAATAAACCTTTTGATTAGAACTTTTCATACAACTTTATGCTAAGCACAATGATATAGCCTTTTAAAAAGAAGCAATTATAACTGACCTTCTCTGATACTGAAACTACTAGCTGAAAATATTAACATTTCATCATTCATCGATAGTCCAAATATGTAAAGTGAAAGGGCACCCCTTCTCTGATTGCAACATGTTGCACACCCTCCTTCAGCGCTACTTCATCAATCCAAAATTGCATCTGCCAATGAAAGATCCCATCTCGTTGAACTAATGGGCTAGTGGCCTACCCCACATCTCATCTTAGTAACCAGTGACTGCTGGTCACATACTGACCTGCATTTCAAAACACAATTACACATAATCGCAATGCAACATTTATGACTTAATTCAAACAATTTAAATATTGAACAGTATTGATAAGGACAAATGAGTATGAATGACACCTTATGCAGAACTAAAGTCTGGTCAGACAAATTCACTCAAAAAGATCAATTAACCTTCTTCCTGGTAATTTATTGCCTCATCGATCTACTATACCATTGTAACAGCATTTCAATGAACTTTCATGCCTAACTCTATCATAAAATACACCTATGCTCGAAGACAGACACAACAAACAGGGGGCAACAAAAGAAGTTTGACAACAAGAAAAGGGTAAAAGAAAATGAGAGCGCTGATTGACCAATCAATGAAAACTAAAAGCAATAGAGTTAGTCAATAAATCCGTTTATATTGAGTAGTTCATTCAGAAAAAAGTGAGACTCCTCCATGATTATTTAGCATCTGAATTAGTGTAGCTTATTGTATTGTTGCTTTGCATATATCAAAGATTCAAGCCTTCCCTCTTATTGTTTCTTCATTTTATGCTCACATTTTCATAGCATGTAACTTCATGTACAAACATAATGACAAATCTCAATGAAAGAGATGAAATCATGAAAATCGGTATTATTAGAAACAAATTCCCTACGTAACATAATTGCAACTCTCTTTTCTCCGTACATATTCTCTGCAACACTGACTTCATTCCTAATATTGACTGAAAAGATTCTTCCCCTCTTACCACATCAAGTAAATGTGAAAAGACACCAAAGTGTCCTTCCACTAATTTTCCTATTTCACTCAAAAGTTTGCCTTCCAAATATTACCACACCAAATTAATTTACTTTCTCTTTACTACAACTAACATAATAAGCTTATTATCAATTTAACACGATAAACAGAGTGTGCAGAATATGTTATGGAGGAGTATATTTTAACGCTTCAAGAGCTTGAATACTCCCAAGAAGCTAAAACCAAACTAAATCAGATACATACTTCTTCTTCTCTAACTATTTATTCTATCCTATTGTACTTGTTGCCCTTATTAACTCCAAACCACTATCTTCTATATAAAATGCACTCTAACTGACGAAATATGATTGATTTTCTGATTGAATCTCTCAAATAGTCCCTCCCTAGCATAATTTATTCACCATAAATTTCTGTGAACAATGCATGATACAATCTGGATTTTAGATAACGTGCTTAGTTTTAGCAATATTGTTCTAACAACAATCCAAAATTTTAAAACGTATAAGTATTTTGAGCAGAACATTCCAAATTTTGGTGAAAGGAGAGCCCAAGAGAGCAAAATTAAGATCCTCCTCAGCAAGAGTTACAGAAATTGACATTCATAACTTTTGTACAATTTCATCATTCATCCCAATATAGAAAAGAATGCTATAATATATTATCCATCAATACATCAGGATAAAGCAATACTTGATCTTACAATTGGACCTCAAGTATTCCTTGTACCACTTTAATGTAGTATATTCGCAACGGTTTCACAAGCAACCCAACTCTCGCACACTTTATCAACCCAAAGATGCATACAGTTCCTTGAACTTTGACAAGAGTATAAAACATTTGACACCGACCACAAACATGGTATAACTATTATTGGAAATATCAACTTTGATACCAGGACACACACCCATGTTCTACCAAATCAGCCAGAATAAACTTCAAACCTAAAAATAAATTAGCATTGAAATTAGCAGAACAAATGCATTCATTCAATCTTCTCCTACACCAGAAGAAAATGGTTAAGTTGCACCCACAGCCATCTACAATCCGTCAACTATCCCACTACAACAGCCGAACTTCTTTCTTTTGGTGACCTCGACAATGAGTACCTACATTTTCTCTTACTCTCTAGTGCTAAGAAATATTACTATTATTCACATTGCCTACCTATACCCCTCATCAACTTACCCCCTATGCTAATTATCTTCATTTGTCACTAGAACAAAAAGATCTCAATGACTTAATCTAAACACATCACTAAGGATACCAGTACAGCCAACATCATCCTGCAAAATACCCAAAGCAACTCATACCAAACCTTTCTATGAAAGAATCATACTCATAGCATGTTCCAAAAAAATAAATTAAGTGTGATTTTCATTGTAGCCAGTAATCCCAACTTCTCGTAGGCAAGTATTTAATAGCCTTCTCTTGATTTCCCAAACTCTTAAACTATGGATCTATGCCTCAATTGAAGCTGATATTAAAATAATCAACTAGTTTTTCAATTAGCTAATGTATACCACTCTTAAAACTATGAAACCATTTCCATTCTTCAATAAACTAATGATACCAAAATTCTTTTAATTTATATTTCTAATCGAATAAAAAAAGATGCTCACAATATTTGACTTCAACTTTATTATTGGAGTAACTATATTGGTAACGATGCTGTTTGTTTTTGGTTCAATTATAATCCACTACATCATCACAGTAAATACTAGCCTAGTTCTATTCGCTAGCTGCTTTTCCCCGTTGTGTATCGAAAAACCTACATGTAATAGAAACGATAAGTGTTAATGGTCTTTACATATCATAATCAACCTATAATCATTTAATTCACCTAACAGAAGGAAAAAAAAATCTTGAGGCTGTGAAAAAAACAAATATGCGAGTAAAAGAAACGGAATGAAGTATATTATTAAGAAATACAAGATATTTAAACTGTGTTTTTCGTTATGAAAAAAAAAGGTGGTAACAGATAAAAAAGATCAAATCTTTGCTACATTGATATTGCTTTTATCACCATACCTCTAATTAATAATATAGAGGATCATCATATGAAAGCATCTTTAAATATAAGAGTAGTCAAATAGTCCTTAAAGATGTAGCTGAAATAATACATATAACGACTTAACATAGAAATCAACTAAATTTGATCATTTAGTTCATAATTCATTAATTTAAAACCAACAACTATATCATTTCAAGTTTCAACTTTAGTACTATGTAGTTAAATAATCAACAACTATCATCAACATATGAATAGAAAATTGTGGAGGACAAAAATGTCAATCACATATATTATACAATATATTTCTTGTTCAAAAAAGCACACATTCCTATATATTTAATATCAACAGTTTTCCATTATGAGTTGTGAAGATGAAACCTGTCCGGCGTCTTAGAGTGGAATCATGGAAATCCAAGAGAGTTAGAAATTCATTCTGTCCTCCGGATATAGAGTGATTAGATTTTGTAGAAACTTTACTGTTATACTAACGTCTTCGATGTTAGTAGAAGATTATACTATTCTTAAATATTAATATAAATAATATGGTAATCTTAGTAAACTTTAATACGAAATTCAACAAACTGTTTCCTAACTTCAAATAGAACTCCAAAAGTATATACAGAAAAGTATCCTACCCCTAAAAATTTTTCATAGTTTTTTTTTTTTTGGGACACAACATACTTATGAGAAGTTACTCCCAACCCCAAAAGCAAACCAACATTCAAGCCCACACCATAACAACTACGCTCAAACATCCAAAGCAACTACTCATAACTTTATCTCTACGAAAATAACTACCAAAATAAATTAACATAACAGCAATACCACCACAAATGTACATGTACTTATCATAAGGTCTGTCCATGGTAAACTTAATACGGTATTATAGTACATGTTTGAATTCCCCACCTATTAAATTATCGCCCTAGTCTCATGCATAAAAAAAAGTTAGACTCATTACAAGAACTCAAGACTGTTGCAATACCTTTCTTTCAAAAACAAATCCATCAAAACCGCCCAACATGTACAAAAACAGTCAACTAACACAAAATTTGGAGATAAAACAAGGTTGAACAACACAAACACAATAGTTAATTAAACAACGCCATACTATAAATTGTTGCAACATCAAGAATCCCAAAATCCATAAAAACCAAAAAATTACAAGAAAGAAAAATAGTGTAAAAGATAACCGATTAGAAGAAGTAAAAGCAAAATCAATCCATTAGAACCATCCCAAAACAACACCATCGCGAACCAGATTAAGCCTCGCCATCGGCAAATGCAAACTTCGGTCTTGGAATTCGAACCCACAATTAGTATCCGAATTCTGCAACAGATTAACGGGCTTTATTGAGTTGAATAAGAAGGATGAGGCACCCTAAACTTACGGTGACGAGTTTGGAACCGCAAGAACTTGGTTAAACGGTTCAACCCCAACAGTAGATTGCTAGCTGCGATAAACCAAACCCAAATTTATTATCCCATTTTTAAATATTGTAGTGTTGTTTGTAATGTGGATTGTGTTCAATGGAGGATTTGGACATGAGTAAATTCTTTGAATGGAAAAGAGAACGAAGAGTTTGTTGTACTGTTACTAAGTTGAGAGTCAAGAGTGCAGGGAACTAAAGTCTATGATTCAATCAAATTCAATTTTGTTAACACTCACTAGTGCACAAAATAACAAATCCTCACCACTCTATCTCCTACTTCTCTCTCTTACCCAATTTTTCCTCACATTATACTTTCACTACACTAAGCTAAAAAAGACTTTCACCACTCTCATCACCTACTATACCCTATACCCACCACAAACACAAATATGATTCTCTCTATTCTTAGAGGAATGAGAGTTCATGTCCTTATGTTATGCTGAGAATGAATTAAAGCGGAATTTTACAATTGTTTATATTTAAGTTAAGTGATTCTCAACCACTAAGTAAAGGAAATACCTCCATTCTCTAAGAAATGGGAGAATCCATACTCCAATATCACTCATCAATTTTTTCAAACCCATCATACTTTTGAATACTTATATAATTAGAATTATGATTTATATGAATTATTAACATTAACTATATTAAAAACGTGCTAAATCATCAGAATTATAATCACGTTTTAACACAAAGAAATTTTACAGTATTAATATTTATAACTATATCATTGCTTTGACATTAACGAAATACACAATTCATATATTGACAATGGAAAAACTCCACTCTGATTTAAAAAGAATTTTAAGAATTTAGTGATTTTGAAAGTGTGTCAAAATATGTCCAAATGATCGTCTATTTATAAAAAAAAATAAACGTTTGTTTTATTTTTTGAATTGTTTTTAGAAATAGCTACAAAATTATAAACGTTGATGAATAGTACTTAATTCTTATTCGCCTGCACTGGCGCACGTGTCGCCGCCTTGATTGCCGACTGACCGCCCAGTCAGCCAACCATTATAATTTTTTTCTCCCCACCCAAAACCTGCTGTTTGGGAAGGTAGCTACCCTCTTCCCAAAAACGCAGCGTTTTAGTGTGGAAAAGCAAAAAAAATTTATACTCCCAGCCTCGTGGACCCACACGTGTACTCCTCACATTCTCTGCACCCTTTGCCCAAAAATGAAAATGCATATCATAAAAATTTCATAACATTGGTGACTAATTTAGATGGATTTCACATTATTCTTGGCTCATGAGAAAAAAAGATCACTAGTGTGAGTTCTTAGAAAATTACACAAATAACCTTCACAAAATACATGTCAATTTGTAATCAACCTAAAAATAATATGATAATTTATACCTTAAAATCAAATCTAAAAATATTTCCAAAAAAATTAGCTGACCCCCCAAGATATCAAAAATTCAAAATATACTATACAAGTATTAAATATAAACTAAACTTCGGAAAGAAGAATTGAAATTAATCTATGATCCAAATTTCAAAAAACATAAATGAAGCAAACAACAACTAAGAATTCAAGACAACCTAACAAAATTTAATACCAAGTTACACATGATTTATTATAACAATTTCCAAGATATACAGGGCCGATAAAGTGGATAAACCCATCCAAAGCTTATTGATAAATCCAATCAGGCTTTTTTTCATTCCAATAATTTTTGAAGATTACATTTATGTGTATACAACCATGCAATGCATAGACCGTCTTAATATTATAAACGGGATTTAATTTACATAGTCGGCAATTTTTGTAGTTAGGATTTGGTTTCTTTATGGGATCACATTGACCACTTGCCTTTTACCTATTAAAATAAAAAAAAAACAAATATATACTTCCTCCGTTTCGTGTTAATTGAACTTTGCCTATTTACTCGCAAATATCAAATAACTTGCAAACTTTCTAAATCTTCTATTTAGTCAAAAAAAAAGCTTGTGAAATACATATCCTCACTAAAACACCTAATAAAATCATTATCTAATTAAAATAAGATTTACAACTAATCTAATTCTAACAACTAATCTATCCTAATGTAATAATCCCTCCCAGATACACTCACCCTACCTACCCACCCACCTTATTCCCCTCACTCCTCACGTAACCTCATCAAACTCACTCATCTTCTCGAAATACCCTAACCCAGTTCGAAAACATCCACTCCCCTCTCTTCTCCATCCATATTCAACGATTAAATTCATCAATCTCTTATCTTCTTCCCGTTTGTTCACAATTTCCAATTTCTATAAAATCCACTATTGTTGATTCCTTTTTTACCGATTTGTCGAAAGCCCAGAAATCCACTCTTCGACCTTTTATTGAAGGTTGAAGATGTAGCGACTTGACTCCCTTGTACACCAAATGGATTAGCATCCAGAAGATATGATTTGATGTGTCGATGTTGTGAAGGAGAAATGGTCCACTACCCACATCTTCACCCACAATGATCGTGAAATGTGAGCATCAACTACAACGCTTGGTTCTGTTCTTGGTAAGAGTAACGAATCTATCCTTGTTACAAAGAAATTTGATAAAAGAATAAATATTAGTGAAGGAACATTTTAGGTTATGCTCCAAAAAGCTCATAGAAGGAGCATCCAATGCCCCTTCCTCTTAGAAATGTGACCTTCTACTGAATGAAATGAAACCCTAAACCCTAACGATAATGTAGAGTTCTAGGAAAAAAAAGGGAAGGCATTCTGATGAGGCATCAGTGTGTCCGCTTATTGTGTCAAGGTGAGGAAGAAGCTGCGAGTGGGATGGAACAGTTGTCCGTTTTGGATAATGTGCCTGTTGTTGCTGTGAGGTAATTTTGGTTGTTTATTACCGTAGCTATATTGGAGTCCATTTCTTTGTAATGGTTGATTAATTGAGTTCATTTTCCAATACCGAGTCTTAACCCATTCAAAACCACCCAAAATTTAAACTAAAAGTATGAGCAGTGTGCTGTTTTGAATTCACTTAATCGCATCAACCCCACCAATTCGTCTCCATTTACTTGCAATCAATATAAACTGTATTCAGATACTTAACGCTTCATCCACCACCTCTGAGGAAATACCACATTTCAGCAGCTCACCCAACCTATCTAGCTTCCTTCCCATTAGAGTATCTGTACTGTTGCATCCCTTGCCTTATATTCCACCAACTACTGTACATTCAACCCATAGTGCATTGCTCTAGTCATACCACTCGTATGCTTCTCGAACCCTTCAATGAGTTCCTTATTGTTGGAAAGATGAATTGACATGACGAATCATGTGATAACCAAAGTCCAACCATTCAATCTGGGTATTGAGCTTTGAACACAGCTTAATGTAACCCATTTGCATGTTGCACTCTCTGAATTTCATCCAGCCATTATGTGACTCAGCATTATCCTGCTGAATGAAAATCCCTAGATAGTTGAGAAGCCATTTTTCATGAGTCTGGTATTACTTTTCTATGCAGCATCTTCTCTATAACGTGTGACAATTAGAACGCGTTACACTCTAATGTGCCTGCACATCAAAATTTCTCCTTGAAGTTTTTTTCCCTTCATAGTTCACAAAGGGATAAATCCCAAACTTTCCATCAAGACAAACATACCTTCATAATCATATAATGCCTAATAACAACACCCATAACATAACCTGATTTTGTACCTCTTGGATTGTTGAGCTATATATTGATCTTCCCTTACAAAATAATCTTTCTCTTCAGGTCAAGTAAACCATTTCTCATCATATGTGTATACACTTCCTAATCAGGAACTCGGCTTAATTACCCATCTATTGCCTGAGATGTTGCTGCAAGCCCATTCATTCTTGAAATTTTGTATTTCTGTACCTTGATATTGTTGCTTGGTGATATGACGTTCCCTTTTAACAACCTATACACCACTATTGTGAACCCTTTTAGATGCACCAGCAAAAGCACGAATTGTATCCTTAAATTTAGGAACAGATGAAGAATCTTCATCATACTTCCTTGCCTTTCTGCCACACTTTTCCAATTTTTTACTTCTGACATCAATCACTTCCCCGCTCTTGTCGTTTAAATCTTGAAAGCCAGATATTGATTTGTAACACCTAAGTTATCTACCAACCTTCTGAAATATGAGAACTTTTTCCCCTCAGGTTAAAAGAATTGATGAACAACATATTCCTCTACTCAAGTTAATTCTTGTGCATTCTTTCTGCGACCTGAGTTGTTTGAATTGTTTCAGATTCTGTCATCCTCAACATGCTTGCCAAACAGCCCTCAGAAGCTAGCATAAAGTCAACATCGACATCATGCCTCTTCCATGGTGTGATAGTGTTGCCTACGTTATAATTTCTTGTAAAAACAATAACCTAGATTACAATGATTAGCTTTGTGCAATGTGTGACTAATTTTTTTTGGCAACTATCACATTGAATGCCTCTTATTTTAGTTTGAGAGCTGATATTAAATGCTCCAACTTCTGCCTATAATAGCAAAGTTAATTGGTTTATGAATTTGTTACTTTTAACATTGGTGGAAGTAAAATTTGATGTTTAAATGTTGAGAATGGGAAAAATGTCCCAAAAAGTGACAAAATAGTGGGCATCAAAAATTCCCACAATTATATTTATATCCGCTGTGGTGTACTACATAGAGCCCCAACCACTCTTCTCTCTTATAATCTTTAATACATACCCCTCACTTTACCTAATTACTCTTCCATTTTTCCTAGGAGTCCGTTTCGACTCCAAAGTTGCACTTTCGAACGGAGAATAATTTTGATTGTTTTTTATCCCAAACCATTTATAGACATATACTTCTCGAATATACACGTTATGGAACAAATTATTGCATCTAAGAATAGTTATTTATCGCCCTGAATACTTATCATCGTATTACCATTTCCCAAAATTACCCTAGTACAACAACCACCAATACCACCCCAGCCAGTCCCCTAGTACATACAACCCCATCACCTCAATCATATGCAAAGGCATCACCAATACTGAACACTCCACCCCAACCACAGCCTCCCAATGCCAACCACCTTTATCTTCGCAGAAACCCCTTAATGGCGATTTTAGCTGTTTGTCTGCGCTACGCAGCCACCGTAGGCTGAGTATTCCGTCCAAAAACCAGATCACCGAACTGTACCGGAAGACTGGAATTAAGAATGAGACTGAGACCGGACCTGAATCAATCGGTCCGGTTCCATGACCGTATTTTCAGGTCCGTCCCGTTTGACCTGAAAAATATATATACTAACAACTGTTTTATTAAAAAATAAAAGTTACATTTTTTAAAAAATCACCATCCACTCAAAAAACAAAAGGAAAAAAACAAGAAAAAAACTAATTCGGTAGCT
>SNQN01001093.1:31576-44476 GCA_008642245.1 Bassia scoparia
AAAAGATCTTTGTAACCGTCTAAAATAAAAAAAAATGAGCTCGGACCCAAAAATAAAGCTACACCACATCATGCTACGTGTCACAAACACAAGCAAATAACGGCAACACGCGCATATGAGATACTCAACGTCACCCTCAAGAGTAACACATCACTCTTCAATTTGTGCACTCGAGAAGGAGAGTTGGAACTCGAAAATAATTGTTTAGATCAAAATGGAAGAAGAGGAGAATTGTTTGAGAGAATATGTCTTTTTTTCTTTGTGTTTAATCTGATTGCAAGGAGCCAAGGAAGGCTATATAAAGGCAAAAACGAACTGCTAAAAATTGTGTTTGAGGATAAATTGTGATGTCCTATTATTTATGAATTCATAGGTATTTATACACATCTAAGATATCTAATATAGGAAATAATCTTCCCACGATATATAATATCTTGACAAACTACTAACCTATTCTATTATATCCTATTCATATGGAAAATATATCATACACGATATATTTTCCTTATCTATCTTATCTTATATTCCTAACACGAACTAAAAATTTGAAGAGGAAGAATAACGGTTATGGCACCAATATGGGCGAGAATAAAGGAGCCATAATAATGGACAACAGTTACAATGGAGTTCAAAAAGATCTTTGTAACTGTCCAAAATAAAACAAATGAGCTCGGATCCAAAAATAAAGCCACACTACACCATGTTATGTGTCACAAACACAAGCCAAACAACGGCAACACACACATAGGAGATACTCAATATCACCCTTCACACCAAACCTCAAACACTATAAGTCTCACTCTCCTTTATAAGTAAGAACCAAACAACATTGATGTTTTACCAATATGGGACAAAAGAAAAAACTCACACTAACATTTTACCTTAGCAACTAGCTAAGCATTCCAACATTTCCAATAGGACGTTCTTTGATATTGCATTGCTTTTTAAGACTTGAATCAATAGTATTATAGTAACAAGGTAACAACATACACACCTCATGCATTATGTCATGCGAAATTTTGGCTATTGATGAATGCAAGTGATTTAAAAATGTCGTACATTATTGACCACTGATTTGTTTATGTTTTGCCCTTTAATTACTAATTAGGTTTGGTGAAATTGATATGATCTTTTCTTAATGTGAGATTATTTTTGTTAATTTTTTCATTCTATAATCGCTTTATTGAGTTATTTTTGGCAAGTGACGAGCTTAGTACAAAAAACCCACAAAGCTTTTGGGCACTTTAAGATGGGCCACTATGAAGGAAAGTCCTGGACTTTAAACTAGCCTCGTTACATGCTTTGATTGCAAACGTTTAGGGTAATGATATATGTTACCTTTGATATATGTAGGGTATCTTGATGGAATGAAAACAAACCAAGCTAGCGAGCTGTTTATGATTGCAAACAAGTTGTGTGTCTTGGTGTATGTTGTGTAGTTTTGCTCAAATTTATGCAATAGGTGTTGGAAATATTGAGTATATCAAGGCTACAATAAAATTTGTGATGGATGAAGCACTCAGAAGAATTCGAAATAAATGGAATTGGTATGTGATGTCATGGTCTAAAATAACCCTTGCCTTAAAAACGAGATTCGGCCCATCCAAGGTACAAAACGTTATAGTCGATTCGTTCCCCAAGATTAACATCACTACCACATACTTATGTAAGGATTAGAGACATACAAGCTCTTGCTCAAGACTCAAGAGAAGATGTATGAATGCTTTCTCTTCTCAAAGTTGACAACCCTTATATATATATAAATATTATAATAATATATATATTATATATATATAATATATATATATATATACACACATGTTCCCCGGCGCGCGGCACGCGCGCCGTGTCCACTCTAATTATTCTAATAATTTAAGTTAATATGTTATCAAATTCTTTGATTGTTTTATGTAATTAGTATTAATCGTTGTTTGTGTTTACAGAAAATTAAGTATTCTCTACATCGGTTATGGGCAAAAAACTATTGAATAATATTAGCCCTTCTAATTATTATAATGTAATGATGTGTTTAAAGTCTGAACTTATTTTATAAGTTTATTTTATCAAAAAAATAAATATCTCTATAGTTATTTGTTATGGATAATGGATCTTAATGTGTTTTTTTAGGCCCATCTTCATGATTCAATGCTTCGATTAGTGTTGGATAATGGATCCTAATGTGTTTTGTGGCCTCGTAACGTTGTGATATAGGATATGTAAATGACCATAATCAGTTTTTTCATAAACGAATTTGCTTAAAATGATCATGACCACTTGGCATTTTGAAACTAAGTTATGATTGTGAGAACCATCTTGCTCAATCTATGATGATGAAGATTTCCATTGTCAAGATTACCATTTGTCTTAAATTTAACCAGATAAAGTAGCTACCACTCTACCAGATCAGAAGAGTCGCTCATTCCAAATGACATGCCATTGAATGAAGTTTGGTCCAATAGCATTCTTTTAGACTCCCCTGTTCTGCCCTCACCAATATGTAGGGCAAGACTTGGAGCCCGAGAGCAATATGCTGAGGATCAGGAGTAGTGCTCTTGACAAGGATGTACCTAATGCAACAACATAGCCATATGAAGTAGATGAAGAAAGATTCTGGGAGGTAGAAGAACCCTGAACATTTGAACCCTCACTCGTAAAAGAGCTAGCTCAGCTTCAACTGACCCCAAGGTATCAACATTGTCATCAAAAGCATTGCGGCTGACAAGACGAGACGGGTGTCACAAGTTATAGTATATTAATATGGTCTGCTACGTGACTTACTGACAAAAAAAAAATAGCAGCAAATCCTTCTTTGCACATTTGCCAAATCACACTCATACTAGATTATTCTGTCATACTTGTATAAAAACCATATACGAGTATTATAATTAACCTAAGTTTGTGCAATTGTGCATGCAAATATTATAATCGTGGCAAACCATCGAACAACATACTCAAGTTCTCAACGCTCGGTGTCATTTGCACGGACATGTGTAACGGCAAAGGATTTAATTAGAACCATATTCTTATATAAATTATACTTAATAATTATAAGTCATATAAACTGCTGTACATAAAATATTGTTTAAATGAGTATATATATACTACGTTAAATCATTGTGATGGATCAATTCATAGCAGAAATCAGAAACTGAAGAAAGAAACAAGGAAGGGATACAATAATCGCAAAAGCTCATATCATAATTTAACTAATATGTATGGGCAGAAGAGGGAGAAAATCAAGATAGCTCACAAGCAAGGGATTACTGCAGATTGCCCAACTAATCAATTGTAAACAAACTATAAGTGAGATAAAATAAAGACTCCTAAATTTGCAAATAGGACTATGAAAAGTCTAGCGTATATTCTCTTTGTAATCATCACAATACCAGAACTTTGATCCACAAAAGTTCTTTTCCTGTAAACATAAACAAAATTAGTATACATATAGTAACCCTAATTTAATCTTTGAATCAACTTCTGCAATTAATTCAAACCCAATTACAGAGAAAAGCAATGTAATACAGAGAAAAGCAGAGTAACACAACAGAAATGCGGACTGATGACATACACAACAACCAGCACCCTGAATCATTCTGCCCTACAATCTTATGATTTTATGAATGCACTCCACTACAGGAGAGGGAACTTTGGCTTTTCTGGAGTTCATTATTAACATCTCTCTCCATAATTGCATTCAGACTGCCAAATGAGTAACAAAAACTCACTTAGGTAAATAACTCTCATTGCTAATCAGTGGCTTCATTGACCATATATAAAGCTTTTCAGGTATATTACCCATTGTATTCCCACTATCTAATTTGCTTTTCAACAACTCCTTGCACAAGTGGGAGAGAAGATTTACATAGAAGGATATAGAAGAACAGAACAAATGATTAAATTCAACACAGCGGGTAACTAACATAGTTGAATATGAAAAAATTCAACATACCTCAATTGCAGATTTCATGGAGCCCATGGATTCAAACTCGACAAAGCCAAAGCAAAAACCTTGCTGCTTGACAAAGAAAAATAATATATGAATATAACAATGCAAGAGTGCCAGTCTGGTGCAAAAAAGTGAACCAGAGTTGTAAAAAAGAAATAAATTAAAAAATTAAAAATTTAATTGCAACGAGAAATACTTATTACTTCTTACTTGGGACACCGCTTGCTTAATTGGCCCAAACTTGGCAAAGACCTCTTCGAGTTGTGCAGCAGTTGCATTTTGGGCAAATTACGCACATGTATGGAGTGACCTTCAACTTCGCAAGAAAAAAAAAACACAAGACTCAAGACCCAAAAAAAGAATCAAGAAACTAAAATGCTGCAGAAAAATTTACTCGAGTGACATTCTGACCATTTTGCCATCCATTTTACTCAAAGAGAATAAAGAAGTCAGGACTCAGGAGAAAGGTAAGAAATCATCTTCACAACTCCATTTAATCGGTCTCCAGTCTACTACCATCATTATATGGATTCAATCCTAGAGTACAGGTGGTAATGACATGATAAAGGCAAAAGATGCATCCTTATTATCATGATTTTGCTAGAGTAAATGTGCATCTAAAATAGTTATCGTACGGAAATTATCGAATTGAAGTGCCTCACCCAAGAGGAAGAAAAGCAAAGAAAGAAAAAGATGGTCTAGCGTGGGATTCCAGTGGAAGAGTAAAACAGAGCTTCTCATTTTGTCCTTCTGATATCTTATTATAATTTTCTTCTTTCTTCTTTAAGCAGATTTTTAAAGTTCATGATCTTATGAGATCCCAGCACAAACTATTAAGTAGTGTATCCAACAAGACCTCGACTATTTGTTTCTTCGGCATAATCATGAAAGACCTTTAGAGTAGTGAATGTGAATATTTACAATACAATCAACTAATGCTTTAACACAAGTGAGGAAACAAAAAAAAACACCTTTATAATCATCAGCAAGCATATACTTTTGTCAGCTTTTCCTCTCATTCTAATATATTGATGATTTGATGCAAAGCAATGAGACATAGAAAGACAGTCGAAAACACTACTTGGAAGAAAGGAACATACATCGATGGTACAAGAGGATGTAGACTAACCCGGCTCCACAATGCTCCCAAAAACCAAAAATCCACCACCGGTATCATCTCCCCTCAAGCAGTGAGAGAATGCTGCTGGGTAATCCCTTGCATCGACAACTGTGTGACAACAGACATCGCTTGCTGACCAAAACCAAAATCCCATCAACTGCTCTCATCGGTCTGGTCAAGTCTCCCAGTTGAGACACGCCACAGCTGTCATGCAACTGTGCCACCATTAAAATACCAACAGTTGTCCATCACACTCTTATACAACATTAATGAAAAATAAGAATTAAACTTCACATAAGTTCATTGCACTGTGATTCCATCATTATCAACTTAAAGCTAATCCTTATGATTGAAATGAGCATGAATATGTTCAGATAAAGAATTAGAGTGTTCTGCCCAACTCATTTTAACTTGTTTCAGATAATATATCTGATTTTACTATTGTACAAGTTAAATTCACAATTACTACAAGTTCAATCAAAGTCGAATTCAGTTTAAAAGCTCAATTCCCTTGTCTAATTCTAACCACTCAGTTTGCTCTAGAACAACAAACCCAAAAACTTCTGCAAATGCAGTGAAGCTCACCCAAAGATGACTTTAGCTGAATTGTTAGATGACTGAGTATTCCCAATGATAGCATCAAGATGCAGCAAGTCCGAAACATAGTATCCTGAGTTCCATACCATCACCTATGAAACTGATAAGCACAATTATTGGAGTTGTACCAAAGAGGTATCAGAAATGAGCTCCATCACTGCACCGTTTATCGGAGCATGAGATTTTCGTCGCTGATGCGAGCTAGATGGGTGAAAGCATTAGTTCAATGTCCGTAAAAAAGTCTATCAGTATTCACAACAACAAAAAAGCCTTCATATAGCAACTTTCTTCAATCTTTGCTTCACCTTAGCTTGAAAGAAGGCAAATAACAAGTTAATAAAAAAAAAGAAGTACGACTATACTTGAAGGCAGTAGTTCCAGGACATCCAGGCACCAGTGCAACCAACCCACAAAACATCACTCTGTATCAATTTGCACATTGAATTCTTGTGGTGGAGATCCTAATTGAACCTTTGTATATTATAGCCTAAATACAAACACAAAATACACTTCTTACAAATTAGTATAAATCCTTCAAACATTGAAATTCAATGTATTACTTGCATCACAAAAGAGTAGGTTAGAATAATGAAATCCAGTCAGCATCTCTTTTCATATATGACCATTTTAAAATAAGACATAATTTTGGAAACGACAATCAAAAGTCCTAGCCTATACAAGAGTCTATCTTTAATTGTTTATGAAATGATTGCAAGGCCAGTAGGGTGAGTGAAAAATTCTCAAACAAATAACGATTAATCATCTATAACTTATGTAGCACCTATATTAAGACAAGCAATTTCATTACATATAGGTCACTCTGTAAAAGAATCAAAGTTTTGCATAGTGTTTCACAATTAGATTGCAACCTTTACATTATAGAAACAATTTTATCATCAATGAGGCAGTAACGCACAACAATTTTATGCTGATAAGTAGTATAGACTATATAGTATAAAAGAACCACTTATAGAATTTTCATTTCAAAAATAAGAGTGTGTGGTTTAGAAAAGTGCTTTTTTCAACTACAACCTTGATATAGATGCTCTAAATCTGAAATTAGTTGAACAAATTTCCCAGTTGCCAAATCAGGCACAAAGCACGAAACAACCATTATATACTCCGGCAACACTGAGATCACTGCAGTGACCATAACTTTTCTAAAGGGCGACCTTTGCAAAAAGGTAAATTTCAGCCTATTAAACAATCTGATTCTTACAAACTTAATATTTAGAAGTAGCACCGTGTTCATCAACATTGAAATTTATAAACAGTGTATGCCAATATAGTATAAAAGATAAGATAAATAGAGTCAATCACCTTCCACATGTACGCGCGCTTTTTCAAGACAGATCTCGCGTTGAATGCTGATGCTCGGATGCTGGAGAAGGTTTTGCAGTTGCTTCCTGGTTGCGCTCGGAGGTTTGACCTTAGCTTTAGTAACAGTGCTTTGACTGGTGTAGTTGACGAAGTGGCCTTTATAGCCTTCAGCTGTAAACCACAGATTTACAGCTAAATTATTCAACACGTTCAACATCAACATTAAAGCTAAAAAAATCAACTATAAGCTTACATTGATGCATAAGATTTCTTAGGTGCATCTTCTGGAGAGACAGGCAGCTCAGAAGTGACAGTCACGATCTCACTCTGACTAACTGAGTTGGTGCTCAACAATCTCGTCTCAACTTGACCCATCTTCATTATCTGAGGGATCACAAACTTCAGCTTCATTGGTAAGATCTTCCTCATTAGAGGTCAGGAACTTGTCCATTGTGGCTGGGACATGAGCAGGCTGCTCTAAAGAAGAAGCACATAGAACTATGAGTTTGATACAAAATTAAATACAAAGAGTGCGGATTTGTAGACAAAAATAAAATGAACTTGGCTCTGGTGCCTGTGGAGCTACTTCCACATTTACATCAACATCACTAACAACTGGAGCCGCAGCTACTGATCTTCGTCTCCAACATACCTGAATACATCATTCAAGACAAAAAACCTTTCTTCGTGGTGCCAAGAAGAATGTTTGCGCAAATTTCTTTCTCACATTGTCTCGCCCAGTTAAGTTCCAGTCACCAAAACAATAACTCCATTTCCATAGGACGGCTGAGCATCAGCTGTCTTTATCTCGGCAATGAAATCTTGTAATTAAAGACACAATTCTTTCATTAATTCCCTGTAAGACAATACAAATTGAGTATCAAATTTCAATTAACATAAATTAGGTACTGGTACATGAAGAGGCTGAAGTCACAAATATAAAGATGCTGCCACCCCATTTTAGCATTTAGTCTCGCAGCAACATCCAAATGAAATTTTGCATTTCAGAGTCCCCATCAGTAATTCAGATATACAGCAGAGTAGTAACTAAGTCACACAATTCAGTATTAACTTAAATATTTTAGAAATCTTAATTGTCAACAATGTAAAACATTTATATCTACTCTACATCATTACCATTATAACAATATACATAATATTATATTTTCTCGGATTTGCTTGTTGGTAATGTTGTCGCAGAACAGCAAGTAGGCGATTGATTAATAACAAGCTCAAAAAATTCTAGATTTCTACTATTCTCGATCTAGCAATTAATTGAATTTGACAATCTTTTTATTAATTTAAGGTGGAAATGTGGCTACAGTAATATGCATCTTTGAAAAGCTATAAATATAGCTCACAGTAGACATACTTGCATGGTGTATCGTACATTAAGCTAAAATTTTTATTGATCATACATTCAAACTGGAAACCCAATAATACAGCATTGCAGACATCACCATTCAAAACGACAATCGTTTCCTTATAAACACGCAAAGTTTAAACAACCGAACCCAAAAAAAAAATCAAAATCTACAGTTCTGTCAAAATGAAACAGCAAAATGAATAACAATTTACCCAGATAATCCAAATGCAAATCAACAAGAAAAATTAACATCAATGCAAATATCAAAACAATTAACATCAACCAATCAGCTAAACGATAACCCAAACCCTAAAATAGGCATCTAATTCAGATTCGACCTACACACTTCGTTCAAACAATCCGTAAATCAAAAGTACCAAAATCACAATTAATTATAAGCACCCTAATTTAAACACAAAATTACCCTCCACGAATTTCAACTAAACAATCGAACTCAACACAAATCAAAAGCTTAAAGACCAACAAATTTCAAAACCCTAATTCAATCTTTGAATCAACTTCTGCAATTAATTCAAAACCAATTACAAAAGCAAATCTGACACCAAGACTAAAATCAAACTAATTACTCAACCCAATGAAACAAATTGTGACCAATGCAACCGCAAAAGCAAACTAACTTCAACTCAAAATGCTAAACGAAATCAAACAATCAAAACCCGACAATTAATTCAATGAAACAAATGTTCATAATCGCACTAACCTAATCTTAATGAAAGAATGAATCACTAACCTGCAAATCAGCTTCTGTACAACGCACCACTCCACACTAAACCCCACTCTTGAGACCCCCCTTGCGCCCCATGGGTCGCATGCGGCCAACACAAAAACTCTGGCATTCTCGCAACCATACCCTCATCTCCAAAAATGGCGACCAAATCCACCTCTTGAGACCCTTTTGACGTCCCATGGTCGCATGCGGCCACCCTGAACCCAACGGCTTAACGCAATCAAACACCGCGAAAATTGTCGGATGCACAGGCGACGAAAATGTCGGGCCTTGTGTGTAAAATGCAGGGGACAACGATGGGAGGTAGTGATCGAAATAGAATGAGGTGTAAATAATTCAACGAAAACTGACTTTTGTGGCATGGGTGTAAATTTCTGGAAATTGCAGGGTAAGGATGCTGTACACTGTTCATATGAACAGTAACTTGCCACCTCCCTTTTACTATTGTAAGATTAAGATTAAGATATATATTATATATATATATATATATATATATATATATAATATATATATATATATTATATAATATATATGGAGAAGTTTCATAAGAACTTTAACCACAATAATATATAATTCAATAACAATAAATTGTAACGTTTAATATTAATGAAAAATATTATTCATCACTCCATAATATACATTATCTTAAGAGATTATATCTCCACTAAGAGTCTCATATAAAGTTTGAGTTGTAAGTTATACTCCATAAAAATCCCAAGAAAAAGCCGTAAGCAGAATTTAATACGATCTTAAAGCCATTTTCCAACAAATAGGCATTTGGCTTGAATATTAGCATTACCATCCTCATTGGACCTTTGAATATTAGCCTAACCATCTCGCTTTGGGTATATTTGCCTTTACCCAACAGGTAACAAGTGCATATGCGCAATGCATTTATCTGATTATCTCTTCGTTTAAACATTGTAGACATTTTGTCAATGTGTTTCACCTTCTTCAATTGTCATGACATTTTGGTGTGAATACGACATATATTTGCCTTTTTTTCTCGCTAATGATCAAAGGGCGGAGACTCCGGGTGTTATTACAACGGGGAGGGAGAATATGAGGATTCGAACCCCTAACCTCAAAGATTAAAGGTGGAATTGAAGCCACTGTCCTAACCCGTTCTCATATATTTGCCTATTAGTTATGTACATGTGTTTTAGTTAACGTCCTAATCAATAGCCCATATGCCCATATCTACGTACTTATCTAGGGTTGCAAGCTGGGTTGAGTCTTTTACTATTTGAGTTCGGTCGAGCACTCGAGCTTGAATGAGTTTTTCAATCTTCTTGTTAAGCTTGGCTTGTTAAATTTTATGATGTCAACCTCCGATTGAACAAATTAAACTGAAACGAGCTATGTACATTCCAGCTGAATTCAATGAATGAAATTTGCAAAGTTATAAATACATAAATCAATATTAAATAAATACAATACATTCTTATTGTTTATTATAAACATCGATGTCAAGTTGTAACCAACCATTAAATAAAGCCCCATTAACATTTATTGTTGATTTCCTTTATTACATTCTTTTCACTTAAGATATAAAGTCCTTTTTTTGAATGATGAGTAGAATTTATACTCATGTTACCTTTAAAAAACAAACTAAGTTATAAACGACTTGAACCATGAACAAGCTATAAATAGGTTTATAAACAAGCATATATTCTTGAACTTAAACAAGTCGAACACGAAAGTGTTAAACTTGACTCATTTACTAAAACTGAGTGAGTTTTAGAATTTGTTTCGTTTGTACATTATTTTCAATCGAGTTTGACCCAGCTTATAAGCTAAGACATTGTAGCTCAAGTTAGATACATAGATAGAATAAGCAGCTAAAAAAAAATTAAATATTTTGACACATGAATAGAAATACAGTTGGAAAATTGGAATTGTGTTTTTTGGTTGTAATTTAGGGAGATGTTCAGTACATACCACACACTGTTTGTACGGTATCATTTTCATTTTTATGTATTGTATCTCCATATTTGATTTGATAGACACTGAAAAAATACAAGTAAGCGTAATATATAATACAACCGATTGTACAATAAAACTTGTTGTAATTTAGTCGCATTCATAATTACATACCTCGGATGCTTGAGTCCATAAATTAGTGGAATAGCACACAATACAAAGACATAAAATGGTCATATACTTTTTGAGGTCAATAGCAAATTAATGGAAGACAACTGTTGAGCAAACAGGAAGGCCATGTTTTAAATTTATTAAGCAATTCATCTCCCAAAACACATATTTGGACAAATAATGCATGGTAGTATGTATTGTTTTAAACATTTGTGCACAACTTTGTGAATTTTGCAAACAATCATTTGTCTTGTTCATTACTTTGCATATATGATCATCAATAGAGCTATATTATAGTCATTGCATTCTTAAACATACATCATTACATTCATTTTGTCTAATACATTCAATCTTTGCTTCTTTTTTTTTTTTTTTGTATTTAGAGAGCTACAAGAGCGGGAATGAGAATCAATCTCATAATCTTTAAAATCGGGAGAAAAATTGTAACCAACGAGCCATGCATCCCTCACTCTCAATACTCTCAATATTTGCTATTATTTGATGGAATAAAAACTTATCTTGGCTTCAAGTGTTAACTTTAGTTTTAATGAAGATAATCCTTTGCTATGATATCAATTCAAGAATGAGTTGATGCAAATAGGTATCACATCATTTCGTAGTTGTCATTTATGTTGGATTTTATTTTTTTTCAAGTTGTTTTCATTGAAGGGGTGTGTATGAGCTCACAGTAGTCACACTTATGTGAGTACGTAGTTGTCCCACATTGAAAGATGGAACTAATTATAACTTTCAATCTAATTCGTATAACAATTCAAACAAGCAAATCATTCTYTTGTTAGTTGATTTGCGAATGAAACCTCATTAGGGTTTTCTATATATTTTCTCTTCCGATCCATTGGACTAAGCCAGAAAAATTTGTAGGAAGCTAAGTAATAAAATGAAGTATTCTCGTTGGATCTAATAATCAATAGCAAAACAATGATACGATAATACGAAGTAGATGTCATTGGATTTGAATCATTTGATAGCAATTACTCTTAATAACAAAGGTAGGTCATGTTTCGTCACAAGTCCCATTCTATAACCATAGAAAAAACAAAATCAAAGTCCCATTCTATATAAGCTAATATTGGAGATAATTTCACGCACCTTAGTTACTTTCTATTTGCTTTATAAGGCTCATTTAAAGCAATTTGGTTTTTGATTTTGATTGCACGAAATMAATTTGATTGCTTAAAGACACCATTGCATGCTTGAGGTTGATTGCCCTCTACTATAAGTCATATATATGCTTGCAATTCATATAGTATTAAGGACCGTCGAATATATATATTTTGAATTCGCATGAGTGATAATGAAATCGAAAGATCATTGTTAACATAACACGACATAATAATGATACTTGCAATAATAACAATTTACGCAATTAATTATAAACAGACATAAGCATATACTTAGTACATTGAGATAGAGATAATCTAACAACAATAATTAGACTTTGGAATCTTTATAGATGCATGTAGCAACAAAACCAACTACTCCGTACTATGTTAAGGTTTGATGTAGATACTTATGGAGAGGCTAGCTAGGGTTTGGGAGAAAAGAAGATGAAGGAACATTTTAATTAAAAAAAACAAATTAAAACAAACTATTGCAAGTCAAATTATAAAAATWAAAATGCATTAAGGCCATGAAAACTAAAAGTTTTGTAACCAATTTTGTASTGTTARTGTTTTTTTWAMMMYTTT